>DF362497.1:17529-39343 GCA_000787875.1 Solanum virginianum | reverse complement strand
TGAGATGATTCTTTTGGTGGTCATAATATTAGAGCTGTAGGACTATAGATACAACATATGACATGTAAATAATGACAAAGGACAACACCATAATGAAAGGAGTAGGTCACATAAATAATAAAATGCATAGGAGGTAGAACAACACATGAGCTTTATTTTGTAGAACGAACTCGTGTATCTTGGTATCCAAGTATGTATGTAGATTTGAAAGTGACTATGTATGGGAGCATATGAACATGTAAAAGAGTTGAAACATGGTTAATAGTGGTGTTGGAGTTGGTAAGTGCCTTTATGTGCTAAGGAGGGATCTATGTTTTATGCTAAATAATACGAAATCAAGTAGCCTTACATACCTCACTGTACGACTATGCTATTACCTCGAGATAACCTTTCCTTCCTCCAAATATTTATCTACAATATAGTAGGCTAGCATTAGCAGCCAATAGATACATCTTGGCAGCCCAATCTCATAAAAAAATATACGGGCAGCAAGCGGATAATTATAAACTCGAGCATATTCTTTTAACCTTTTCGCCCCTAATCGTATTTTCTAATACACATTCTCATATACATATCACGTGCAGCCAATTTTAGTGCCATAACAATCTTACAACATCCCACAAAGCATAAAATATAACAATTCTATGCTATATACAAATAGGCGGCATAACATTACATCCCTTCGCTACATTTTGACATCGATAATTTCAAACTTGTTCCAACTTTAAACAAACTGTCCCCACCATATATACACATAAAACTAGTCCCATATCCTTTCACTACTTTCAACGTCGACAATTCAAAACCTGTTCCAACTTTAACCAACCATCCCCCACCATATATACACATAAAACCAGTCCCAAAATAGTTCAAAAATAGTCCTCAAAATAGGTGGAGGACGTGAGACCATAGTCCTCAATCAATCAGCCTACAAGTTCCTATTACGAGCACAATTACAATATCACATAAGAACTCACTTTCACGGACTGTAAAAATGGTGCAGCAGCCTCTATACATCATTATAGAACTAATAATCATTAAGAATAGTAGTCTCACTTCATAATCAATTCAACCAAAAAGAGAAAGCTTCCAAATAAAGAAGAAATATGTACAATAACTTTTTGAACACATGTTGTCCAACAATTTTAGCAAAGGTATAATCAATTTAGCCTCTTGTTTTACATAAGAAAACCATAATAAATACATAAATTTCTTACTTACCTTTACCCTCAAAGTGTAGGGCTCCTCCAAGAACCCTAAAAGTCTTTTGTGGCTACTTGTAAAGTTAAGAAAGAGTTGAGAGAGAACTTGCAAAACAATCTATGTTTTTTAGTTCAAGTTAAAATAGCTTACGGGAGCTGTTTTAAACCCTTTTTAAAGGGGAACTTTGACCGACCTACTAAGGCATTTTTAGCCTTACTTATTAAGCTAGTAATACAGCTTCTTTCCCCTTTCACTTGGGCCTTATTGGGTTCAAATTGGTTGGGCCTTGGCTGCCCACTTTTCTCTTTTCTCCCTACTTAGTTTTGGCCCAATTCACCAAGTGATTTTTATTGTACTTGGATCCTTTCTCTATTATTCTTGGGCTGAAAATATAGTCTATTTATGATGCTAAAACATGGGCTAAAGTTACACCCTTAACACAGACTTTATTCATAACCAGACTTGGACAAATTCAACGTTAGGCCTCATCTCCGTTTAGCTAGCAAATTTAAGCTAAGCAAGTAGGTGACTCACCTGCTAGCTTTCTAAGTCCTACAAGCACCTCACTTCTCTCACTTCATTTAAAGTTGTGATCTCCTCAATTTGACTTAAAACGTATTTACACTCGACCCTCTTCAGCATTAAACATACATATTGGCCTCTAATTTGAGATTCAAGCACTTTTAAAAATTGGCGCTAATTTAAAAAGCCATATCATGTTTTATTTGCATAGTACTAGTATTGTAAGATATGGGATGTTATATATGAGTTATATTTAATTGATGTGTTAAAGTAATTAAAGCCCTAATATATTAAATTGCATTGGGATTATAAGGATTTGAATATATATTGTCCCTTTTAAATCTTGATTTAAGCATGGTAACCTAAAGTATGATTTAAATGTGAATTTACTTGGAGTGAATATTATATTATTGATATAAGTATGAATCTCTATTGCCCATGCTATTCTCTCATTATTTATGGCTTATGCATACATGAACATTGGTTTTCATGAAGTTCATGAAGTGGGTTAAGACCCAATTATGTTGATAAATATGATTTTGATGAAGGTATGGTTATGACATGACAAGTGATCACATAATGTCTATGATATGACTCTTTGAGCAATTATGAGCGTGTTTACACTACTATGTACAAATATGAATGAGCTATTCTTATGCATGAAAGTATGACATGAAGTATGATTTAGCCTTTAAGCCCAAGCATGTATGATTATGATTGGATTTGACTTTTTAGCCCAAGTATGAACAATTGTGAAGAATGTTTGAGTTTTAAACCCAAGTGTGCATTGAAATGATTTGAAATGAATCGTGTCTCTTTAAAAGCATATATATGTATAAGTATTCTTGTGGAATGATGACTTAGCATCGAATGGATTGGGGGTGTCAGGGCTATTCCCAAGGGTCTTCTCCCTTTCCTTGAACTATGTGTCATCATAGGTATATGGTAGCTATTACCAAAATGATCGGGTCGTAAGGAATGGTTACACATTGTGATATGATATAATATGATATGATATGATATGGAAATCCTTCTGAAATGACCAGGTCATAAAGAAGGTGGCCATCACACTGAAATAGATTACCTTTGGCAAGTAATTTTCTCTCACCTATTGTGAGGTCTATATCGGGCAAATTCATGTAATAGCTCACATAAGCTTGAGATATAGTTTATGGTTATATCCTTACTATATATTAGCATTATGACATTTTATGCATCATGGATTTCATGGCATATTGTTATACTACTTTACTTTGCTATATATCTCTTTTTATAATATGTGCCCTTGTTATCTAATGTTAAATGCAGGTTTGGTAAGTCATATACATTGCATGCCCGCATACTTAGTATATTTAAATGTACTAATGCATATGTTTTGCCTACATGATCTAACCATGTAGGAACCAGAGACTACCTTCATCCACCATTTGATAGCTATATCGAATTTGAGACATTGTTATGATGACTCCTATCTTCCAAGGACAAACCACTATTCCTCTACCTATGATGCTTTTATTTTTGTTATTTACTTTGAGGGTGAGCGTGGGATATATATTGGCCTCCGTCCTATCTTATGACTAGACATTATTGGACATCATGAATAGATATATAATATGTGTTGAATTCGAAGATTATGATTATGGCTACCTATTGGATATGTTTATTATGGATTAATTATGAGTATTATGATATGGATTCATGTTATGATGTGAAAGATCCTAAGTCTCGTATTGCCCCCATAGAGGGAGTCATACTTACCCACCCCTTAGTCCTTATGTGATATGTGAATCCATGTTAATCCTTATCCCTATGAAATTCCCATAGCGTGAGTCCTACTTTCCCATCCCTTAGAATTATGTGTTTACTATTTCGTATATGCTTCCAAACTGATGATGTCTGAATGGATGCTATGTGGCTTGTTTGGAGACTCTCAAATTTTCATTTGTCATGTCACTCCTAGACCCTAGGTCTATGTCATGATATGCAAGGTATTACAATAGTAGGTTTATAAATGATCCTCGGAGTCCAACATACAGCATCGAGTAGAGTCCTATTCATAGGTGTAAATTGCACCATGCCTATGAGTGGGAGGCTATGATGATATTCTAGGAATTGTCTCATTTCTTCATGTCTTATGTCGTACTTTGGACCATGTATTAATGTTTCCTAGTCTTGATGATGTCCTTGCTATATTAAAGAAGATGCCTCCACGAAGTGCTCCCCTGCCAAGATCGACCGCGGTAATGAGGACCAAGTTCCTCAAACGCTTTTGGAGGAGCCTATCACTAATGGAAAATTTTGTATGGCTATTTCCATACTTTCCCAAGTGGTGAATACTTAGACTAGGTAGGCTAATCTTCCTCCCTATGATCCCGCTCCAACTTTTAGAGTGAGAGATTTTACTCGGATGAATCCTTCAGAGTTCTATGGATCAAAGGCTGATGAGGATGCTAAAGGAATTCATTGATAAGCTCTCTAAGGTGTTGACTGTTATGGTAGTGACTTCTGAGAAGAAGGCTGAGTTAGATTCTTATTAGTTGAAAGATGTGGCTCAAGTGTGGTATACTCAATGGTTGATGGAGAGGGTTTGTAGTAACACTGTTAATTGGAAAGAGTTCAAGTTTACATTTTTGGATCATTTCTTCCCTCTTGAACTTAGGGAACCTAAGATGCTAGACGTCATCAACCTTAAGCAGGGTGGTATGTGTGTGAGGGACAGTGCCCTCAAGTTCACAAAGCTGTCCAAGTATTCTCCTATGCTTGTGGCTGACCCCACAAGTTTATTTTTAGGATCTCTATTTTGGTTATGAAAGAATGTTGTACGGCTATGCTTATTTGGGATATGGACATCTCTAGGCTCATGAGATATGCTGAAGAAATTGAAGAAGAAGAGCTTAAGAAGAAGAGGGTACATGATTCTAAGAGGGTCAGTTATGATAGTAGGTTCTCCAACTCCAAGGGTGGTGGTTATGGTCGCTTCCAACAAGGCAAAGGTTCTAATGCAAGGGTTGCCAATGCTAGGGTGCCTCCTCCTAAAGCACCAATTGGTGGTGGGCCAGTATTTCCCCGGTGTGACAGGTGTGGAAAGAATCACATGGGTGCTTGTTGGAAAGAGTTGGGTGCATGCTATGGGTGTAGTGGTAAGAACCACAAGGTTGTTGATTGTTCTAAAGTTGCTCAGAAGGGTTAAGGTCAAGTATCCCAAGGTGATCAAGGCCAATAGAGAGATTCTCAAGGTAGTGCCCCCAAGCACAACAGGTTTTATGCTTTGTATGCTCGTTAGGAAGTTGACGGGACTCCAGATTTTGTGACTGGTATGTTAAAATTCTTTGATTTTGATGTTTATAATTTGCTTAATTAGGGTGAAAATTTATCTTTTGTGACTCCTCTTTTAGCTATTAAGTTTGGTTTGAGCCCTGATATTCTAAGAGATCCCTTTTCAACTTATACTCATGTCGGTGAGTCTATTGTTGTCCGAAAAGTCTATCAGGGTTGTCCTATATCTGTTTTACATAAAGTCCTTCCGTGTGATCTTGTGGAACTTGAGATGTTTGATTTTTACATTATTCTTGGGATGGATTGGTTGCATACTTCATGTACCTCTATAGATTATAGAATCCAGAAGGTCAAGTTTCAATTTTTGGAAGAGCTCGTTCTTAAATGGAAGGGTAGTGACTCTGCTATTAAAGGTCAGTTTATTTCCTACCTTTAAGTCCTGAAAGATGATTTCTAAGAGGTGTATTTATCATATTATGAGGGTTAAAGATATGGAATTTGAGTCACCTACTCTTGAATCGGTTCCAGTGGTGAATGAGTTTCAAATATGTTTCCAATTTGTCTGGTATTCATCCCGAAAGGAAAGTAGACTTTGGGATAGATCTTCTCTCAGATACTTAATTATCTCTATTCTTCTATATCATATGACACCGACTGAGTTGAAGGAGTTGAAAGATCAGTTAAAGGACTTGTTGGAGAAAGGCTTCATTAGGCCGAGTATATCACTATGGGGTGCTTTGGAGTTATTTGTAAGAAAGAAAGACGGGTCTCTTCAGATGTGCATTGATTGAGTAAGTAACCATCAAGAATAAATATCTATTTTTAAGGATCGATGACTTGTTTAATCAGCTTTACGGGGCCACCCATTTCTCAAAGATTGGCCTCTATTTCAATTATCATCAATTGAAGGGTAGGAAGTGTGACATTTTCAAAATGGCTTTTCAGACTAGATATATGCACATTTGGTTTGACTAATGCTCTGGTTGTGTTTATGGCCCCCAATGGAAAAATTTTAGTAGTTTCGTTGATTGATTATCTTTCTTTTTTATTTAAAAAAAAAAGTAGTATTAAAAGCGCTTCTAAATTTGGCATGGGTTATGTGTTTCATCTCCAAACTATTTAGTAGTGTTAAAAACATCCTTCTATTTGACTAACAAAACTTAAATACACCTCTGATTGCTTTGTTTCTCGCTTGCCAGTACCCCCACTTTTTTGGTTTTTGTTCCCTCGAATGAGAAAATTTTAGTAGCTTCATTGATTGATTATCTTTTTTTAAAAAAAAAGTAGTATCTAAAGTGCTTCTAAATTTGGCAAGGGTTATTTGTTTCATCTCTAAACTATTAGTAGTGTTAAAAACATCCTTCTATTTGACTACCAGAACTCAAATACACCTCAGATCTTATAAGAAAAGTGAAATACACCCCTAAATTCTTGTCAAGTTAAGGGATATTTTTGATACTTGTGATAGTTTGAGTGTGTATTTCAGTTAGGTTAATCAAGTATAGGAGTATTTTTAGACCTTCCAATAGTTTGAGGATGAAGAAATAAGACAAACAAATTACAATAGAAGAACCATACACATTATAGATATAGTCTCAAGCTGCTCAAGCAAGTATGTGGACCTACTACCTGCTTGAGTATCTTTAATTATCATGATCAGCAACATTTTTTAACACTATAAATAAGACAAGAAATTACAATAGAAGAACCATAATATGTTATTTTTAAAACAACTGAAAATATTCAATCAATAAAGCTATTAAAATTTTCCCATATGGGGATACAAAAACCAAATAAAATTTTACGTTCGGGACACAGAAATAAAAAAAATACGGGTGCTGGCAAGCGAGGAACAAAGCAACTATACGACACGTGCATGTCAATGGCACCACTTTCTAGCCTGCCTAGGGCGAACTCAATGTTTGAGAAATGCAACACATATATGCATCACTGTTTTTTTATATGGGTCCAAGGGAAGAAACACAGGGCAAACATACCCCCAAATTTATCAATTTCTGACCAAAAGTCATTCAAGTTCAGTAGGGTGTTAAATTGTGTGCATTTCCCAAGCCTCACACCCCTTGCTAGCCAACTAAATTCAGTAAATGTGAGCTTTGGTTGGGTAAGGTAGCCTTTCCTGGTCATGTGGTATCCGATGATGGTATTAAGGTTGACCTGGAGAAGATCAGGGTCGTGAAGAATTGGCTCAAACCATTGACTCCCCGATATGGGAGAAAGTCCATATGTGGGCCTCAATTAGAAAAATGTTTCACTAACATGTCTTTGTCTCAAACTCTTTCTTGGATTTGTATACTAAATGTGTACGAATTGATCTTTCTCAAAATTAAAGGTTTTTGATAGAATTGAGTTAGGGATGTCACATCATGGAATATTATGATTTTAGAATATGGGATGTTTGGTGATTTACATAACAAATGTGGATGAATTAATATGTTTGAAGTCATGCAAAAGGATGGTGTTGAACACGACTCAGTTCTTATACTGCACTTCTGTCAGTATGTAGTCACCGAGGACTGGTTGATAAGGGAAAGAAATACTTTAATGAATGCTTGCTCATAACATTGAACCATCAGTTTATTGCTGATTTTGAATAAAAATAACTCCAATATATTAATTCTGTCCATTAAAAATTAAACTTAATACTTCTTCTTTCATTCGATTAGCTTATCGATTCAACTTATTGAAATTATTAATTTGTAAACATTCTAACTCATTATAGAAATATTAAGATATTAGCTCGTTGATTATCAGTTTAATGGACATATTTTTTTAATTGAAAATTACTTAGAAATAAGGTGACAAGCCAAAATGAACCATGCACATGAGTTGATAAATTGTATCTTGTTCAAAAATAAATACTAACACATACTAGAATAACCAAGTCAATCAGAAACAAAAGTATGAAACTGAACTGCAACTTTATATACCAAATGATATAAATATAACTATTTAATTTATTAGCAGATTATCAGTTAACTCGTTAAGAAAAAATTTAAAATCGTTAAGAATTGATAATCCGATAATTTAAAAAATCAAAATCATTATTGAAATCTGATAAAACAATAACTCTTTTTAATTCCAATTATTGAAATCGATTTGATTTGAAGAGCACTAACAATAGGTGTCATTTTCATCTGATTTTTATTTTTGCAAAATAAAAATAACATAAACAAGAAAGAAACTATAAAACATGAATTTATTTTTATATGGGTCAGGTTAGATTGGATTGCGATGGATGGAGAGCGCCACCCTCCCGTAATTAGCTGGTTAGGAGTGTAAATGATGTAATTTTGTTTCACAGCAGAGCCTGAGTGTGTTTGTAGTTATGATGAATCTTCTAAGCAATAGAAAAGGGTGACAGTAGATTAATGGAGGATGTTTAAGGGGTTACCAATGGCGTAAAAGAAAATTAAGAAGAAAAGGCATAGTAATTTCAATTGAGGACAAGACACTATTTATCTAAGTCAGAGTGGATAGAATTATCTAGTAGCTAGACTAATCACCATAAGTTTTCTATCTAAACTATCACGGATTACTTATCAAAACATACATAACTATATGTTGTTATATACCTATTTGATTATTTTTTTAACAAGTATTAACAAGAACCTCCTCAAAAGTCGCAGTTAGTCACAGTACGACAGAAGGTTAGGAATAGTGATGAAAGATAAAGTATTTATTACTCTTTACTAAGCATTATGTGAGACTTTTCTCATCATAAATCTGAAATTTCTTGTTAGATTTTAGCATTCTTCATTAATGTCTTTCGGCTTGTCTTCATCTACAAAATATTGTAAATATGATTTTTTTAGTTTTAGAGGTGAAGATACACGCAAAACCTTTGTGAGTCATCTCCATGATGCTCTATACATAAAAGAAATTCATGTTTTCAAGGATGATGAACGGCTAGAGACTGAAAAATCAATTTCTGATGAACTTTTAAAAGCCATAAAAGAGTCAAGATGTGAGATTGTGATATTCTTCAAAAGATATGCATCCTTATTATAGTGTTTAGAGGAACTTGCACACATCATAAAATGCCGAAATGAATTAGACCAGAATATGATTCCAATTTTTTAAGATGTTAGTCCATCAGATATATGTCGTCAAAATCCAGTATTGATGAGTCATTTTCACAACATGAGAAAGAATTCAAAGATGATATAGAAGAGATTCAAAGATGGAAGAATGCATTTGTGGATGCTGGAAAAACAGCAGCGCATGATCTGAAAAATTATAAGTAAGTTGCCCTTTTATTCATTTTCTTTTTTGCTTTCTCTTTTACGAGAGAAAATACAAAGAAACAAATTGTTAGTGCATCTCTAAACTATAATATTTTGTAAGAAGGCACAATGATATAGAAAGCGAAACATATGGTAGCAGTTTACTTATGATTATAATTAAGTACATAGTATAGTCAGGTGTTCAAGTCATTCCTTGATAGCTTTATGGTCGTGTTTATCGATGATATCCTTATTTATTCACGAAGTGGGTGAGAGCATATGGATCATTAAGGTTGGTTCTTCAGACTTTGAGGGAGAAGAAATTGTATGGTAAATTCAGTAAATGTGAGCTTTGGTTGGGTAAGGTAGCCTTTCCTGGTCATGTGGTATCCGATGATGGTATTAAGGTTGACCTGGAGAAGATCAGGGTCGTGAAGAATTGGCTCAAACCATTGACTCCTTTGGATATTCAAAGTTTTCTTAGGTTGGCTAGTTATTATAGAAGATTTTTTGAAGGTTTCTCATCTATTGCAACTCCATTGACCAAGTTCACTCAAAAGAAGGCCAAGTTTGTATTGTTAGACGAATGGGAGAAGAGTTTCTAGACTTTGAAAGACCAGCTTACATCAGCTCCTGTTTTGACTCTACTGGATGGCTTAGATAGGTTTGTGGTATATTGTGATGCTTCTCAGATTAGGTTGGGTTGTGTGCTTATGCAACATTGTAAGGTGATAGCTTATGTACTAAGGCAATAGAAGGTGCATGAGCATAATTACCCAACTCATGATCTTGAGTTAGCAGTGGTGGTGTTTGCTTTGAAGATTTGGAGGCATTATCTATATGGAGTTCATGCTGATGTTTTCATCGATCACAAGAGTTTGCAATATGTTTTCACTCAAAGAGATCTTAACTTGAGGCAAAGAAAGCGGTTGGAACTCCTTAAGGACTACGATATGAGTGTTTAATATCATCCTATCAAGGCAAATGTTATAGTCGACGCTCTTAGCAGACTATCTATGAGGAGTGTGGCTCATATTGATGAAGAGAAGAAAGAGTTGGCAAAAGATGTTCAACATTTGGCTAGGTTGGGTATTAGGTTGGCTAACTATAATGAGGGAAGTATTCATGTTCAGAATTGGGCTGAATCTTCTATGGTTATTGATGTCAAGGTGAAGCAAGATTTAGACCCGTCATTAGTTGAGTTAAAGAAATTGGTTGCCGTAAATAAGATAGAAGTTTTCTCCAAGGGGGAGAAGGTACGCTTCAGTATCAAAATTGGTTATGTGTTCTGAATATTGATGATCTTAATAGAGTGATCAAGAGTGAAGCCCATAACTCTCATTATTCTATGCACTCGGGATCTACCAAGATGTGTCAAGATTTGAGGGAAGTGTATTGGTGGCATGGTATGAAGAAAAATATAGCCAAAGTTTGTATCTGAATATCCTAATTTTAACAAGTGAAGGAAAAGCATCAAAGGCTTGGTGGTTTAGCTCAAAATATTGAGATTCCTACTTGGCAGTGGGAAGATGTGAACATGGATTTTATGGTTGGTTTACCTCGAAACCAAAGGTAATTGGATTTAATTTGAGTTTTTTTATTAGATGACTAAATCGGCTCATTTTCTACTGGTCAAAACTACCTTTAGCACCGAAGATTATGTAATATTATATATCAAAGAATTGATGAGGTTGCATAGTGTGTCTGGGTCTAACATAACAGATTGTGGCACCCAACTTCTCACTTTGGAGATCATTTCAAAGAAGACTTGATAGTAAGGTAAAGTTAAGTACCATTTTTCATCCTCAAATTGACGGAAAAGCCAATAGGATAATTCAAACTTTGGTGGACATGTTGAGGGCTTGTGTGTTGGAATTCAAGGGTAATTGGTTGATCACCTACCACTCATCGAGTTTGCTTATAACAATAGCTTTCATGCTAGTATTGGTATGACATTATTTGAAGCTTTGTATGGTAGGAGATGTAGATCTCCAGTAGGGTGGTTTGAGTTGGGAGAGATGGACTTGATTGGCCCAGATT
Source organism: Solanum virginianum (assembly GCA_000787875.1). Classification (NCBI taxonomy): domain Eukaryota; kingdom Viridiplantae; phylum Streptophyta; class Magnoliopsida; order Solanales; family Solanaceae; genus Solanum; species Solanum virginianum. Next base: position 28,058 of record DF362497.1, on the reverse strand, counting down.
TGGTGTTGAAGGCTATGGAAAAGGTGGAGTTGATTAGGAAGAAGTTGAAAATGGCCCAAAGTAGCCAAAAGTCTTATTCGGATGTTAGAAAAAGGGATCTTGAGTTTCATGTTGGAGATTTGGTGTATGCGAAGGTCTCATCCATTAAAGGTGTAATGCATTTTGGTAAGAAGGGCAAGTTGAGTCCCTGGTATGTAGGTCCTTAGGAAATTGTTTAGTGGGTTGGGAATGTGGCCTTCAGATTTTAGTTCTATTCACCCAGTTTTCCATGTGTCTATGTTGATGAAGTTGATTTGTGATCCTAGTACCATTGTGCCTTTAGAAGGTGTTGAGGTTGAGGAGAACTTGTCTTATGAAGAGTGCTAGTTAAGATTTTGGATAGGCAAGTGAAGTGGCTTCGAAACAAGGATATGCATTCAGTTAAGGTGCTTTGGAGAAATCAACATGTGAAGAGTGCTACTTGGAAGACAGAGTTGGACATGATGAAGTGACATCCCCATCTTTTCCAATCTACTCAAGCATAAGGTATTAGGTCCTTCCTATTCCAAGTGGTCTTAATTCTTTCACTCTTGTGTTTCATGACATGACACGCACACATGAGCACACAAAATAATTTTAAAATGTTTTGAATGATTTAAAGATGTTTTGATATGAGTTTTAATGACTTTATGGTATTTAAGTGATGAATTATGTATTGTATATGTATTTGAATGTTTCATGTTCTAGGTCAATATCATGCCCCGGGAGGGAGCCCAAGATGTGGCCGGTACCCAGATACTATTGCTAGTCCCCAAGCAAACCACTTAGCCTCATCACATTCATTCATTCATACATTTTACTAATCAGCGGAAGACATATAGAATATAAATTGGCACATCTATCTAATCTCAAATAATAATATTAACAACATAATAGAAGGCTAGTAAAAAAAAACTAGCTCACAATATTAACAATCAACATTCAACTTTAGTCTATGAAGCCTCTATCACTATCAAGTGGTGCTAGTTACAGACCCATGACTACCTCAATCAAAATGAAGCTAATAAATGTCTAACTCTAAATCAAGATAAAAATAGCATATGAATCCTCCGAAGTAAGGTAGGCTCACCAATCAGCTGAACATCTAAGATCCTTAATGATATGCCTGTTGATGATATCTAATCCCTGTATCTATATCATTAAATGATGCAGCATCAAGTGGCATTAGTACGTAGAATATACGGTATGTAAAATAGCTGAATGAAATTGAAACAGGTAGAATAATATGATACAACAATCAACTCAATATAGAAATCAATCAACATGTCAAATGTCCTTCTAAAGCAAGAATAAAGAGTAGACAAGTAACCTATCAACCCATCAAACCTTATCAATCAAATCACACAAATCTCAAAGGGACTCATCTCAACTCATCTCATCTCATTTAATCTCATCTCAACTCAGAGTACTCAATTTGAGAATTTTCTGAGAGTTTCTCTTATCCAACAACAATCACTTATGAGCCAGTTATTGACCAACAATCTTGCTGATGTTGCCACATCCATTCTGTACTTGCCAGGTAGGAAACGAATCAAAACCATAATGGATAATTCCAAATGGAGAAAACAATCTATAAGTCCTCTATTGATTTTAGGGACTTCTAATCAGAGGGAACCTCAACAAAATGTGATATGATGGTCCTAATCCTCACCTACACTTGGCTACATAGTTTGATGAGTGGGAGTTGGATTAACTTATACTCTTTCAGTGCTCGATACTCCTCCCATCACTCAATGCTCATAAAATAATTTATCCAATCAAACTATCTTAATCAACTCATCTCAATAAACCTTGTAGAGGATCTCATCATTTAATCGGTCTCATAGAGACTCCAATCATACCATCAATTCCTCTCTCAATCAATAGCTCAAGGTGTAGAACAATCATTAGGGAACAACCAAATAGATAAATCATTAGAGTTTATTTAGAAAAACTCATGGACCATCAAATACTATCAAACTATCATCATTCTCATATTCACAATCACAATCTCTATCAGCATTCTTGATCAAGACTCTAGACTCGATCCCTATCTTCATTCGTGCATGCTTTCAATAAGAAATATATAAATTTTATACAATATCTTATGAAAAATATTCAATCCAAGAGAACAAATTATGATGATCATCAGCATATGAAAATACATAAAATTAATAAAAATTTCAAGAAAAATCATCAAGAATCATGTATGTAGACTCATGAACCTTCAATTCTCTTCTAAGACCATCTATGGGGCACATAAGAGGACAATCTCATGCTTTTAGTTTAGCCTTACATACCTAAGATGAAGTTTTACCAATCAACCATCAAGAATTTCCTTGAATTCTTCAATCTATGCTTCCCTCTTCTCCTCTCTCAAGCACTAGTTTTCCAAGTGTTTAGAAAATGGCTTAGAATAGAATTTAAGACCCTATTTATGCATCAAAATGACCCAATTTGATCATTTTTTTGAGTTTAGGAGGGTTGAGAATTGACCAGAATGCCCCTCAAATTAAAAAGAAAAAGTTCATCCAGAAAATGCCTAGTTCGCGACGCGAACCAGGCACGGACATATGTAATTTTTTCTAAAATATTTTTGAATGAGTTTTCTAATTTTCATAGAAGAAATCTAAAAAACTAAGTATAGGTACATGTCCCAGGCGTGTTGCACCTTGGGCGTGCACCGATGCTGGAATTCGTCTTGGATCAAAAAATTATTTTTCAATCATATGGCTCTAAAATCCGAATGAGACCATTTCTCACTCAATTTTCCATGATGATTTTATATCCAGTCTCAGATTCACAAATGGAGCATAGGAAGACGCATTACATGCACATCTCTATTATAGGGATATGTAGGTAATTTTATCGGGTGTTACAGTCAAGCCTTTCAAGTTTTGTTCTAGCACATTTGAGGACAAATATTTTCAAGGGGGAGATAATGTAAGAATCTAAATTCAGTATGACCTTTATGGTGCTTGGACTTTTCTTTCGAAAAATGTTTACCAAGGTGACACTTTATAGGCACCTCTATAGGTCATGTGGCTCACCGTAGGCCGTGTAGAGGGGCCTTGAAGTGACCCTTGGCCTTGTGTATCAATTGTTGGTCTTAACATGGAGTTTAAGACCAAGGCATGCACCATATGAACCCCACATGATCCATCTGTCACTTTATGGACCGTGTGAAGGCTTGTGTGAAGTGGCCTTGGCCTTGAAAACCACATTTTGGCTAAGGCTTAGACCACATGAACCTCTCATGAGCCGTGTGACCTCTACAAGGGACGTGACCCCTCTGTTTGGGCATTGGAGTAAAAATTTTGTAAGTATTGGATCACCGTCTCAAAACTTTATCAATGGAGAATTTTCCTAACTAAGGCCTCACGAGAGGCCACACAATCTGTGTGACCTCTAAGCGGGCCGTGAAGTGCTCTATGTAGGTGTTGTCTAGCAAATTTTCTAAGTATAGAATTACCATCTCGAACCTTCATCAGTGAATTTTTTCTAAATGGTGGGTCACGAAAAGGGCTCTAACTACTCAAAATTTTCAATATTATTTATGTTGGTAAAGGCCATCATGGGCCCTTATGTCAAGCCAAGTTCAAAGGACTTTTTGTTGGCTAAGTTTGACACAAGTACCGATAGAAGGGTCAACTTTAAAATAGAAGGTTCAACTTTAAACAAGCATAACTTTTAGTACACTTCGAACTGGGTGGCCCACAATATTTCAAATGAAAGCATTTTGCATTAGCTTCACAATGCACTTGGCTAAACCTCATTCAGATGTCAGATGAAGGAGTTATGATCATTTTTGTGAGACCCTCTTGTGTAGTGGTGTCAAACGGACAGCTTGATGGGCAATGATGCTTTTGATGGGCCGTTTGGATGGCTTGGGACTAGAAAAGGCCACTTTTGGACTAATCCATGTGACATAGCTAGTGACACGGGCGGTGTGCCTTGCCACTGATTGTTTGGATGACTTGCGGGGTGTGCAAGAGAGGCAAGGTAGCATGGAAGGGAGTTTTGGCTAAGGGTGGTGCCATGAGCACCTTTGATAGGCCGCGAAGGCTCAGACAGCTCCTGAGCTAGAGTCGTAGGGTGTCTTTTCCATATTTTTGTGCCCAAGTGTGGTGCAATGGACCACTAAACGGACCGTCAAGCATCACACGGCCCGTGAAGTGGGCCGTCAAAGTGACAAGATGTGAAATTTTTCCAAGTGTTCCAGGTGTAGAACAATCATTAGGGAACAACCAAATAGATAAATCATTAGAGTTTATTTAGAAAAAATGTGAAATTTTTCCAAGTGTTCCCAACTCCCATTTATTTTTCTAAGTACCTTTTGAGGGGCACCCCACATGAACCATGGAGTGCCACACGGCCAGTCAAACCTCCAACGAGGGCACACTTTGTCAAATTTTCCATCTGTTCACTAATGATATTTTTGTAAATTTTAATTACTCTAATGATTTTTTTAGACTTCCAATGTCATCTTCACCTCACCTAAAGACCTAAACCCTATTTCGAAGGATCAAACTCATTATTCTCATCTCAAATACAGTCTCAATTCTCTCAATAGCCTCCACCAAGACCCCAATACTTATTTCAAGGAAACTCAAGAACAAGTTTAGATTCCAAGACCCACTTCTAAGCTTCCATTCTTTCTCAACTCAATTTCAAGGAACTTAAAGTCTAAGGTATGTGGGTTGATCCTTGATTCCTTCCAATCAAGGAGACCCAAAATTTATTTTCAAGAAAACCTACATGAATTTTGCTTACTTTAATTTGGGGTTTTACATATTATGACCTAAAAATTTTATTGGTGCATGGGTAGTGTTTATTTGATGATTTTAATGTGATTTGAACCATTATATGAGGATTTACTTTGGGTTTATAAAATTATAAGTATGCATGTTCCCTTTTTGAATTATTTATGCATGAGTAATTACACTGTGGATTTAAATATGGATTTAATTATGTTTTCACTTCAATTTCATACTATAAATGTTGATTTTAGATTGAGTCGTAAGTACCCATGTCATTCTCTCATTGTTCATAGCATATGCATTCATGTACATGTATTATTTTGAGAAATTATGTTATGGATTAAATCCAATTTTGTTTTATGGTATTATTTTAATAAAATATTGGTCATGACAATATTATGGTCACATATATGTCTTTCATTTGGCTCTTTGAGCATTTTGGGTGCTTGCACCATTTTGTATATGAATGGGCTATTTCTATACATAAGTATATAGACTATAGTGTGTGTGTGTGTGTGTGTGTGTGTGTGTGTGTGTGTGTATGTGTGTATGTTTGTGTGTGTGTACACGTATGTGTGTGCGTGTGTGTGTGTATTCCTGTGGGATGACGACTTAGCAACGCTGGATGAAAGGTTTGCTCTCTTTTCTTGAACTATGTACCTCTAGCATAGGTTTCCTTTCTGAAATGGGAGTTGTCTCGTAAGAAACGATGCCTCCAAAATGGGAGTTGTCCCCTAAGGAGAAAAAATACTTTGATTCGTGATTTGTGAAAATCCTATTCAAAATAGGAGTTGTCCTATAAGGAAGGTTACTTCATGCGAAATGGGAGTTGTCCCATAAGCTGATGTATGGTCTGCCATTGGCAAGTAGACTACCTCTATACCGATGAGGGGATTTCATTAGGATTCCAAGTAATAGCTTGCTTGGTCTTACATATATCGGTTAAGGTCACATCCCCATTATATATGAGCATCATTTGCATTTCTTACATCATGAACTTCATAGCATCTTATTATATTACCTTCCTTGATATTAATTCCTTTTATATTATGTGCCCTTGTCATCTAACATTGATATGCAGGATTTGGTAAGTTACATGCATCGCACCCCGCATACTTAGTACATTCAAGCATATTAATGCATACTCTTGCCCACATGACTTTACCATTTAGGGACCGAGGACTTTGATCATCCACCGTTCAATGCTTAGCTTGGATTCTAATTTTGCTTGTAGTGGTGAGTCCTATCTTTCAAGACGAACCACCATCCATCCATCTATACTACCTCTTTCATTTTTTTTTTGTATTTGAGGGTGAGCCCGGGGTATGTTGTGGCCCCCGACCCATCTATGTAAAGGTATTGTTGGACACCTTGTAAACCTTTTTATGATATATGTTATGAGTTATGGTTAAGTTTATGTTATGTATTTGGTTATATTTGAGTATTGATATGTGACTTGACCATATGTTGATAGAAAGATTCTAAGTCCCGAATTGCCCCTATAGTGTGAAACCTAGGCACCCGCCCCTTAGTATTTATGTGCTATGTATTATGTAAACTCAAGTTAGCCCTTTTCCCATAATGCCCCCATAGCGTGAGTCCTATTTTTCCATTCCTTAGAACTATGTGTTGATTGTTGATTACTCTTTTGAACTAATGATGCGAGTTTTGATATCTTGAGGCTTATTTGGGGACTCTCGAATTCCCATACGCCATGTCACATCTAGGCCCTAGGTTCGTGTCATGACAAAGATGGTATCAGAGCCCTAGGTTTGTAAATGATCCTTGGAGTCCATTATACCACGTCAAGTAGAGTCCTAATCATGGGTGTAAATTGCATCATACCTATGAATGGGAGGCTATGGCAATAGTCTAGGAATTATCTCACTTCTTCATGTCTTATGTCGTGCTATAAATTGTTGGCTTAGCTCTTTATCCTTGATAGTATCCTTGCTTTGATTCAGAAGATGCCTCGTGGTGCACCTGCCAAACCAGCCCCAGCTAATGAGGGTCAAGCACTTCAACGGCTTCTGGATGAGCCTGTCACTCATGGTGAGTTCCATATGGCCTTTGCCATGCTTGCCCAAGTGGTGACTACTTAGGCTAGGCAGGCTAACCTTCCTCGGGAGTCTACTCTGGCTTCTAAAGTGAGAGATTTCACTCGGAAGAATCCTCTGGAGTTCTTTAGGTCTAAGGCTGATGAGGATGCTCAGGAGTTCCTTGATGAGCTCTCTAAGTCATAGGTGTGAGGAGAGGGTTGAGCTGGCTGCCTATCAGTTGAAGGATGTAGCACAGGTGTGGTTTACTCAGTGGTCTATAAAGAGGGTTTGTGGTGATATTGTTAATTGGGAAGAGTTCAAGCTTACTTTTCTGGATCATTTCTTCCCCATTGTGCTTAAGGAAGCCAAGATGACTGAGTTTATCAACCTCAAGCAGGGTAATATGAGTGCGAGGGATTATGCCCTCAAGTTCACTAAGCTCTCCAAGTATGCGGTTGGCTGGCTATTATAGGAGGTTAAATATGAGTGTGAGGGATTATGCCCTCAAGTTCACTAAGCTCTCCAAGTATGCTCCGACACTTGTGACTGATCCTTGTGTAAGAATGCACAAGTTCATCTCTAGTGTTTCTGACTTGCTTCTTGAAGAATGTCGTATAACCATGCTTATTCGGGATATGGACATCTCCAGACTTGTGGTTTATGCCGAATAGATCGAAGGGGAGAAGCTCAAAGAGAGAAGGATGCATGATCCTAAGAGGGCCTATTTTGATGGTGGGTTCTCCGACTCTTGGAGTGGTGGTTTTGGACGATTCCAACAAGGCCAAGGTTCAGGTGATCAGGTTACTAATGCTAAGGTGCCTCCTTCTAGGGCACCAGTTGGTGGTGGTCAGGGGTATCCTGTGTGTACTAGGTGTAGGAAGCACCATACAGGTCCTTGTTGGAGAGAATTGGGTGTTTGCTTCGAGTGTGGTGATAAGAATCACAAAGTTGCTGATTGTCCCAAGAACCTTCAGAAAGGTCAAGGTCAGGTGGCCCAGGGTGAACAAGGTCAGCCAAGGGTTCCTCAGGGTGTCACTCCGAGGAACAATAGGTTTTATGCTCTTCATGTGTGTCAGGAAGTTAAAGAGGCTATGGATGTTGTGACTTGTACATTAAAAGTCTTTGATTTTGATGTTTATGCTTTATTTGATCTGGGTGCAAACTTTTCTTTTATGACCCCTTTGTTGGCTATTAAATTTAGTTTGAGACCAAAAATTTTGAGGGAGCCTTACTCGGTTTATACTTCCGTGGGTAAATCTGTTGTTGCACATAGAGTCTATCATGGTTGTCCTATTTCTGTGTTACATAAAGTATTCCCATGTGATCTTGTGGAACTTGAAATGTATGATTTTGATGTGATTCTTGTAATGGATTGATTGCATGCATCATATGCCTCTGTAGATTATAGAACCCGAAAGGTCAAGCTCTAACCTCCCGGTGAGCCCGTCCTTGAATGGAAAGGAAGTGACTCTGCTATTAAAGGTTAGTTTATATCCTACCTTAAAGCTCGGAAGATGATTTCCAAGGGATGCATATATCACATTGTGAGGGTTAAAGATGTGGAGTTTGAATTGCCTACTCTCGAGTCTGTCTCGGTAATGAATGAGTTTCCGGACGTGTTTCCCGAGGACTTTCCTGGTATTCCTCTTGAAAGGGAGGTAGACTTTGGCATAGATGTTCTTTCAAATACTCAACCTATCTTTATTCCTTCCTATCATATGGCACCAGCTGAGTTGAAGAAATTGAAGGATCGGTTGAAAGATTTGTTAGAGAAAGGTTTCATCAGGCCAAGTATATCTCAATGGGGTGCTCCGGTGTTATTTGTAAGAAAGAAATATGCATCCCTTAGGCAGTGTATCGACTATAGGAAACTGAATAAGGTGACCACTAAAAATAAGTACCCATTGCCTAGGATAGATGACTTGTTTGACCAACTTCAAAGGGCTACTCACTTTTCGAAGATTGACCTTTGTCCAATTAAAGGTTAGAGAATGTGACATCCCTAAGACGGCCTTTCAAATAGGTATGGGCACTTTGAGTTTATTGTGATGTCGTTTGGCCTAACTAATACTCTGGTCGTGTACATGGATCTTATGAATTGGGTGTTCAAGCCTTTCCTTGATAGTTTTGTAGTTGTTTTTCAGTAATGATATTCTTATCTATTCCCAAAGTAAATGGGAGCATATGGCTCATTTGAGGTCGGTTTTGCAAACCTTGAGAGAGAAGAAGTTGTATGCCAAATTTAGCAAGTGTGAGTTTTTGTTGGTCAAGTTGCTTTTTTGGGATATGTGGAGTCCGGTGATGGTATTAAGGGATCCAAGAAGACCGAGGCAGTAAAGAATTGGCCTAGACCATTGACTTCAGGAGTTCCTTGATGAGCTCTCTAAGTCATAGGTGTGAGGAGAGGGTTGAGCTGGCTGCCTATCAGTTGAAGGATGTAGCACAGGTGTGGTTTACTCAGTGGTCTATAAAGAGGGTTTGTGGTGATATTGTTAATTGGGAAGAGTTCAAGCTTACTTTTCTGGATCATTTCTTCCCCATTGTGCTTAAGGAAGCCAAGATGACTGAGTTTATCAACCTCAAGCAGGGTAATATGAGTGCGAGGGATTATGCCCGATCACAAGAGCTTGCAATATGTGTTTACTCAAAGGGACCTCAATTTAAGACAAAGGAGATAGTTGGAACTCCTAAAAGATTATGATATGAGTGTTCTATATCACTCCAGCAAGGCAAATGTGGTAACTAATGCTCTTAGTAGGCTATCCATGGGAAGTATGGCTCATATTGAGGAAGGCAAGAGGGAGTTAGCAAGTATGGCTCATATTAAGGAAGGCAAGAGGGAGTTAGCAAGGGATGTCCACCGTTTGGCTAGATCAAGTCTTAGAGTGGCCGATTCCAATGATAGTGGTATATATGTTGTAAATGGGGCCGAATTCTTGGTGGTTGTTGATGTGAAGGCTAAGCAAGATCTAGACCCATCTTTAGTTGAATTGAAGAAATTAGTTGCCGAAAAGAATATTGAGGTTTTATCCCAAGGGGGAGATAGTGTACTACGGTATCAGGATCGATTATATGTTCTGGATGTGGATGATCTTAGGAAGGTGATCATGAATGAAGTCCATAGTTCTCACTATTTTATTCACCCGGGGTCCACTAAAATGTATCGGGATTTGAAGGAGATGTATTGGTGGCATGGTATGAAGAGCGACAAAGACAAGTTTGTATCCGAATGCCCAAATTGTCAACAAGTGAAGGTAGAGCATCAAAGGCTTGGTGGATTGGCTCAAGACATTGAGATTCCTACTTGGAAGTGGGAAGACATAAATATGGACTTTATGGTTGGGTTGCCTCGAACTCAAAAGCAATTTGATTCCATTTGGGTTATCATCGATCGGATGAGTAAATCAGCTCATTTCTTACCGGTTAAGACTACTTTTGATGCCGAAAACTATGTGAAGTTGTACATTTGGGAATTTGTAAGGTTGCATACTGTGCCTAGACCTATCAATATCGGAACGAGGTACCCAATTTACCTCATACTTTTGGAAATTGTTTCAAAGGGGACTTGGTACTAAAGTCAAGTACCACTTTTCATCCCCAAACCTATGGACAAGCCAAGAGAACAATTCAAACCTTGGAAGATATGTTGAGGGCTTGTGTTGGAGTTCAAAGGTAATTGGGATGACCATCTTTCACTCATCGAGTTTGCTTC
>DF362497.1:0-15151 GCA_000787875.1 Solanum virginianum | reverse complement strand
CTTTTGGCTTTTTGAGCATTTTGGGTGCTTGCACCATTTTGTATATGAATGGGCTATTCCTATGCATGAGTATATAGATTATGAAATTATGTTTTGGTCTTTAAGCCTAAGAATGCATTGAAATGATTTGGAAAATGACTATTCCCTCATTGAAAGTATGTGTGTGTGTATATATGTATATATATATATATATACATATATATATATGTATATATATATGCATATATGTGTTCTTGTGGGATGACGACTTAGCAGCGATGAATGGAGGGTTTTCTCTCGTTCCTTGAACTATGTGCCTCTAGCATAGGGTTCCTTTTCGAAATGGGAGTTGTCCCTTAAGGAGAAGAAATACTTTGATTTGATTCATGATTTGTGAAAATCTTATCCGAAATGAGAGTTGTCCCATAAGGAAGGTTACTTCATGCGAAATGGGAGTTGTCTCGTAAGGTGAAATATGGGCTACCCTTAGCAAGTAGACCACCTCTTTACCGATGAGAAAATTTTATCAAGATTCCAAGTAATAGCTTGCTTGGTCTTACTCATGTCGGTTAAGGTCACATCCCCATTATATATGAGCATCCATCGGGATTCCAAGTAATAGCTTGCTTGGTCTTACTCATGTCGGTTAAGGTCACATCCCCATTATATATGAGCATCATTTGCATTTGATGCATCATGAACTTCATAGCATCCTGTTATATTAGCTTCCTTGATATTAATTCTTTCTATATTATGTGCCCTTGTCATCTAACGTTGATACACAGATTTTGGTAAGTTACATGCATCGCACCCTGCATACTTAGTAAATTCAAACGTGCTAACGCATACTCTTGCCTACATGATTTTACCATGTAGGGACAGAGGACCTTGATCATCCACTGCTCGACGCTTAGCTTGGATTCCGGTTTTGCTTGTAGTGGTGAGTCTTATCTTTCAAGGAAGAACCACCATCCATCCATCTATGCTATCTCTTTTATTTTTTTTTTGTACTTGAGGGTGAGCCTAGGATATGTCATGGCCCCCGACCCATCTATGTAGAGGCATTGTTGAAAACCTTGTAAACCTCTTTACGATATATGCTATGAGTTATGGTTAAGTCCATGTTATGTATTTGGTTATATTTGAGTATTGATATGTGACTTAGCCTTATGTTGATGGAAAGATCCTACGCACCCTCCTCTTAGTATTTATGTGTTATGTGAACTCATGTTAACCATTTCCCCATGATGCCCCTATAGCGTGAGTCCTACTTTCTCATCCCTTAGAACTATGTGTTGATTATTGATTAAGCTTCTAAACCGATGATGCGAATTTTGGTATCTTAAGGCTTGTTTGGGGACTCTCGGGTTCCCATATGCCATGTCACATCTAGGCCCTAGGTCCGAGTCATGACAGGGCACATGGTCCATGTGACCTTGTACGGATCGTGAGACCTTCCCACGGGACCCCTGGCAACAATTTTTATTCTGCTTCATTAATAGTGTTTACATAATTATGGCTAATCTTAGGGATTTTTGTGACTTCCTCTGCTATCTAAGACATTCAATTCACCTATACTCTTCTTCACCCATTCAAATTCATTCTCACACTTAGAATTATATTCAAGCTCACTCTTAAGAACTCATCTCAAAAACTCTAGTGAAGGCTTAGCTTAGGAATCAAGGAAAAACTCTTTTCTTCATCAAATTCTTCTTATTTCTTCTTGGTGAACTTAGGTATATGGGATTGATTCATGGTCCTTTTCAACCATGAAAACCCCAAACTCTTTTACTCTTTGATTTATGAAATTTAAGCTTACTTTGAATATGGGTCTTTAAAATTATTATTTATTCGATTCAATTGAGATATGAGCTATGTTTAGTTTATGTTTTTAAAGTGATTTAAGCCTTAATATGTTGAATTGCATTGAGATTATGAGGATTTAAATATACATTGTCCCCTTTAAATGTTAATTTAAGCATGAGTAATTTAAAATATGAATTTACTTATGGATTTACTTGGATTGCATATCCTATTATTGATTTGTGTATGAATCTCTATTGCTAGGGGCTGATCTACGTGGCACGTGCCGGGTGATCGAGTACCCATTGACCCTGAAATCTTTTGTGTATCTATACAGAAAATATGCTAAATTGTATAAATATAAAGACAAGCACCTTGTGAATAAGAAATCCCATGGGTGCTTTGGTTCTCGTTGTTCTCCTAAGGCTCAAAGCAAGTGCCAGATGAGGGATTGAATCTTACTGGCAACACCAACTTTTTTACCTTAAAATACACTTGCTAGATGAGCACCCACAGTCTTTAAATCCTAAATACACCACTGTCTGTTGGTCGTGTTATTCTCTCATTATTCATGGCATATGCATACATGAGCATTGATTTTCATGAAGTTTATGAAGTAAGTTAAGACCCAAGTATGTTAATAAATATTATTTTGATGAAAGTATAGTTATAACATGACAAGTGATCACGTAATGTCTATGATATGGCTCTTTAAGCAATTATGGATGTGTTTACACCACTATGTACAAGTATGAATGAGTTATTCCTATGCATGAAAGTATGATATGAAGTATGATTTGACCTTTGAGCCCAAACATGTATGATTATGATTAGATTTGGCTTTTATCCCAAGTATGAATGATTATGAAGAATGTTTGGTTTTTAAGCCCAAGTGTGCATTAAAATGACTTGTGTCTCTTTGAAGCATGTATTGTGGGTTGATAACTTAGCACCAAATGGATTGGGGGCGTCAGGGATATCCACAAGGGTCCTCTCCCTTTCCTTGAACTATTTGCTAGCATAGGTATATCGTAGATATCACCAAAATGACCAGGTCAAAAAGAATGGTTACACACTATGATATGATATAAAAATCCTTCTAAAATGACCGGGTCGTAAGGAAAGTGGCCATCACACTGAATGATCGTGTCATAAAGTATGGTGTAGATAACCTTTGGCAAGTAATCTTCTCTCACCCGATGGGAGGTCTACATCGGGCAAATTCATGTAATAGCTCACATGAGTTTGAGATGTCGCTTGTATTTACATCCCTACTATATATGAGCATATGACATTTCATACATCGTGGATTTCATGGCATATTGTTATACTACTTTCCTTTGTTATATATCTCTTTCTATAATATGTGCCCTTGTCATCTAATGTTGAATGCAAGTTTGGTAAGTCATATGCATTGGATGCACGCATACTTAGTACATTTAAATTTACTAACGCATACTTTTTGCCTACATGATCTAACCATGTAGAGACCGGAGACTACCTTCATCCACCATTTGACGGCTAGATCAGATTTGAGTTATTGTTATAGTGAGCCCTATCTTCCAAGGACAAACCACCATTCCTCTACCTATGATGATTTTATATGTTATTTACTTTGAGGGTGAGCCCGAAAAATATCTTGGTCCCCGTCTTAGGACATTTTGTAGACTCTTATACAGATATATACTATGTGTTGAATTCAGAGATTATGATTATGGCTATCTATTAGATATGGTTATTATGGATTGATTATGAATATTATGATATGAATTCATGTTATGATGTGAAAGATCTTATGTCTCAATTTGCCTCCACAGAGTGAGTCATACTTACTTACCCCTTAATCCTTATGTGTTATGTGTTATGTGAATCCATGTTAATCCCTATCCTTATGATATTACCATAGTGTGAGCCCTACTTTCCCATCCCTTAGAACTATTTGTTTACTATTTCATATGTGCTTCTGAACCGATGATGTGTAAATGGATACTATAAAGCTTATTTCGGGACTCTCGAGATTTCATTCGCCATGTCACTCCTAGACCCTAGGTCCGGATCGTGACATTATACGACACTTGATATAGCCTTATTGTATAATTGAAGAATTGAGTTTCTCATATGAATGGTGATAATTTGAATTAGGTCGAAAGGTGTTATGATTTTTCACATGTTTCAGCGGGTTTAAGTCCAAATTAAATTCAATAAAAATATTTAAATTTGAGAAAATGATGATATTCACGCTCCAATAAGAAAACGGTCGCTGTCAGCAATTAATCTAACCGAAGTTTAGGGTCGAATCCACAGGGAATACAGGGTTTGACTATAAGAATTCACTATCAATCATTTCAAGTATCTATAACTAAAATCTCTAAATTGGGGGTTTTCTTTGTAATTTCAAGGATAAAAATAAAGACTGAACTAAGTAGGAAAACACTCAAATTTGGGGACAACTTGGGAATTGTGTTCCCCATGGTTCATCGACTCGATTACCCTAGACAACATAACTACACTTGGAAATTCGCATAACTTAGGTTCTTTCAGCCCTCTTGTGAAGGTGAAAGTCGAATTTCACCATGATGCTTGGTCGGCAACCATGGTGTGCCAACTAATTATTACCTATTGTTCTTCCAGCCCTCTTGTGAAGGTGAACGTCGAATTTCACCATAGCGCTTGGTTGACAACCATGGTGTACCAACTAACCATTACCCATTGTCCTAGTCAACCTCTTCTTGGTTAGGTTTGGTTGATTAGACGAGAACACATCAATCAAATCCTGTCATTTACTTTCCTTTTTCTATTCGTCATTACCTTGGTCAGGATCATGATAATAGGTTTGGTTTGGGGTTTTCCACCACCAAATATCAATCAACATAAAGGGAAATAAACAATGCATGCAAAACCCCAATCAAAGAAAAGTACAAAATCTAGGTCACCACCAAACAACAATTAAAATGAAGGGAAATAAACAATACATGCAAAACCTCAATCATAGAAATGCAATAAGTCTAGGTCATCTCAAGTCAACTACCCCATGGTTCCCACAACCCCAAGTTGTGGGTGCTTAGCTACTTATGCCTAAAGCAAAACCAACAAAAATGCAAAGACAAGACATAGTTGAGAGTTTTACCCAAAACAATGAAGTTAAAAGCACCACAAGTTGCAAACCACAAGCTTGATATATTGAGAATGAATATAATATGAGATTTGCACTCCCAAAAGTGGGTTTTCCAAGAGAAAATAAAATATATCCTAAAACCCTAAAAATATTCTTGAGAGAATATTCAAAGGTGTATTCAAAGTTCTCCCTCTTCAATCTCTGCTATCTCCTCTCCTTTTTTTTGAATAAAACCCTAACTTAAAGTATTTATAGTAGTTATAAATTTAGCCCTAAAAATTACACATAAAAGACAACTGACATCTGGTTTGTCTCGCAGGTACGACTCTTAAGGTGACATACGAGTCATAATCGAGGTCTCGTATCAGGTTTTTGGTATTTTGGACTCAATTGGTATGACCAACTAGTACGAGTCATGGGCTACGACTCGTATGCTCCTCTCGTAGTCTAGGTTGTCAGTTTTTGGTTCAAAGTTTTGGCTCTCTGTTTCCTGCTACAAGTCCACCTATACGAGTCGTAGTGAGACCTACGACTCATAGGGTGACCTTGTAGGGCTAATCTCTAATTGACAGATTTTTTATTTTTGCTCTCTGTTTTTAGCTACGAGATCACCATACGACTCATAGCTTGGGCTACGACTCGTAGGTGAGCTAGTGTATCTTGTGCTTCAGCAAAATTTGTATTTTTTCTCCAAAATCATGCCAACCTAACTTTTCTGCAATAACAACAAAAAAACACATAAAACCATGAAAAGTCACATTAAGAACTCACAAAATTCCTTGTTTTAGGCATCAATTGTGTTGTATTTTGACAGTACATCAAATAATAAGGTTTCTATTTGAGTTGAAAGTTTAAAGTGAAGTATTAAGATACAACATAGGGGATTAAGATTTAGAAAATGAAATAAAATAAATGTGTTGCTTACTTGACTTAACTAAGCTAGTAGGTGTATCACCTACTTATACTTTTTGACAAGCCTAAAGAACCAAGTAGATACACCACTTACAATGAAATAAAATAAATATGTTGCTTACTTGACTTAACTAAGCTAGTAGGTGTATCACCTATTTATACTTTTTGACCAGCCTAAAGAACCAAGTAGATACACCACTTACTAAGACTTGTTTGGCCATCTTATGTGGCCCAAGTTCAATAATCATCTACTTGATAATTCTGTCCCAACTTAAGTGAAAGGAACAAAAGAAGAATGGGCAATAAAGGCCCGATAAATTGAGGTCCATAAAGGCCCAAGTTAAATGGCCAGGTAGGTGCATCACCTACTTAGTAAGTTATTAACAAAAATAAAGGAGAAAGTCAGCTAAAGTAAGTCTTTTTAAAAGGGGATGAGACCAGCTCTTTCCCGCCATTTTTTCTATTGAAAAAAAAATTATTTCTAAGGTTCTCTCTTTCCCCCCTCGTGTCTTCATATAGCAACCATAAAACCCTTAAGATTTTTGAATAATATCACTCATATCAATCTAGGATTGGAGGAGAGTTCAAGTTCTTGGGGAATATAAATTAAGAAATAAGAATGCCTAACAAGTAAGATAAGCTACTACACTTTTCTCCCTCTTTTGTGCTTGAGTTACTTAGGGAATTGCGTATATGTCAATAAGGTCGAAGTCATCACTTTTACATAGTGTAAAATATTGTCAGAAGGTGTTCTGGTGATTGATACATGTTGGGACAACCATGGAAGAGAGTCCCCTTTAACTTCAATTGTGAGTTCATTTTGAAATTTAAAATGCAATATTAGTAAAAACTCATGAAACAGTGATTGAATATCATACGTTCACATTGTTCCTACTACATTATGATATTTAGGGACTATTTTATGTATATTATGATAAGGGATATGACCACAAATACAACTAGAGAAGAAGAAGTTGAAGGAACACCTTTAGTTTGATAATTACGGGCCTGTTGTCCGAGTATTATTTGTGTGTGTGAGTGAACTGCCTAAACATATTTATTATCTATTAATACTAGTTTTATAACCTATTTGATTGTAGATAAGTATTTGGAAAGAAAAAAGGTTACTTTGCAGTAATAACAAGGTGGCACGACAAGGTATATAAGGCAATTTAATTTCATATTCTTTGACATGAAATTTAGTACTCATATTACTATCACAAGTGAGCTTTCCAAGTGTTATTCCAAGTAGAGATTGCATAGTATCAGTGCGTTTATTAGTAAATATGTAATTTTACTCTTTTGAGCACTAACATGAGGAGTCTATTTTCATTCGTGATGCCAATTGTGTCATTTAAACTCCTAAGTAGTATGCCGATGTTACATTTGATTCTTGAATTATTGTACTGCCGTAAGTGATCATTGTTAGCTAAAAAATTATCATGACCACCAAAGTAACAACCTCAAAGTATTAAAGAATAACTTGGAGCAGTCTATACAATGTGGTAGTAGCCAAGAGAAAGAGCCTAGCATGGGTCGATCTTACTTTGTGCATAAGGATGGCAACTAAGGGGCGAAAGTCTAGTATGGGTCGACCCCAATTATACAGTTTGGAGGATGACATCTCAGGGGTTAAAATGCCTAGCATGGATCATCTTTTTTTATCATTGATCAATTGGTCATTTGTATTACACACCTTAGAAAAATTATAAAGAACTGAAGAGTAAAGAAAAGAATGTAATTTATATGGTTCCACAAGTATAACAAAGGTGGTCTTTTATTATGACTTGTGCATTTATATATTGTTACTTGATTTCACTTGAGTTCTCATTGTACATGTGTTATTGCCTTATATATTCAGTATATTATTTCATACTAACATCCCTTTTGGGGGATGCTGCAATTCATATTGTTGGTATAGGTACTCCAGCAAGTAGACTTCCAGTGTAGAGACACCCGACACTCAGCTGTTTTTGGTGAGCTCTAAGTTAATTTGTGGCTTTACTAAGTCTTTAGTATATGCATTTTAGTATTGTATAATAGTTCAAAGTAAGATGGGCCCTACCCTGACCTATGTTAAGATTTTCTATCTTATAGAGGCTTTTTAGACTTATTGTATGTAATTTCATTGCATCATGTAATTTCATTGCATCTTGTCTCTTAATAGTTGTGACCTCAATTGTCAAATCTAGTATGTAAGTTTTGATGCTACTTATTTTGAGCTCTTATCTCTATAGCTTGTGTGGACTTGTCATCTCTTTGTAGTTGTCATAGTTATATGCATGGAAAACACAAGTTATATGTTAGTTCTCTCAAGACTTGATGACATCAAGTGTCTATCCGTCTTTATAGATTTGGAGGCGTGACAATTATGTTCCTTATGCTTTGTCTTTCGTTATTTGGATTATATTATTGCTTCAACTTTCGCATTATCTTGTTATTATCTGTTTAGGCTGACTTGTTTCGATGGGTTAAAGGCAAGTGTCATCATACCCAATTTTGGGTTGTGATGAGCGCAAAACTGTTTGAAAAGAACTTGTTCCTTCCGAATAGATATTTTCTTTCCCAAAAGATGCCATGCCATGCCTATTCTGAACAAATGAAATCATTCTGAACAGGTGAGTTTGCATCCATTGCTGTCTATAAATAGAATCTTTCTCTCAATTTTCAACATTAATTTTTCTCTTTCTTCTGCATATATTTTCTAAAAAATAAAGTATAGTTTTTGTGTGATTTCGTTGCTATTTTTTGAGTTCGCCGGAGTTATTAAAGTTTGAAGTCTGCTACTTCTTTATCATTTATCTATTTGATCATAAGAGGAAATAATCCATAACCTTAGGTATAGTGCGGGAATTAAATTCCTTAAGGGCACACAATAAATTCTGTGGATTTGGATATATCTTTCTTGTTTCATGTTCGACTGTTTCTGCAAATAAGAAGAGAGAATACTATTAGAGAGAAGAATTGCTCATCAACCAACAAATTAAATAGAAGTAGGAGTAAAATCACTTATTTTGAATATAAATTAAAAATTAAATATGAGCAATTAAATATCATACGGATAAAAATCAAAATAAGACGATAATACAAAGACAAACATAATTATTTTTCTCATAATTCTAAAGTAGAAATCTTAATGTTATGTAAGATATGTACATAAAGATTAGTTATTAAAAAAGAAAGAGATTTGATATGTATTTTATGAGTCGAAAGATAATAATTAACTGATTTTATTGTTAAAAAAGAACGAAAATGACTTTGACAATGTATCTCCATAAATTTAGTGATTTTGTTGTCCTAAAAAGATAAAAATAACTTTAATACTCTCTTCGTTCACTTTTAATTATCAAAGTTTTACTTGACACATTTATTAAGAAAATAACTATTGGTATAGTAAATTTATCATTTTATCACATTTTACGAAACATATTTACTAACTATATTTTTCAAAGACATTAACTCAATGACAATAAATTGAGGGTATAATAGAAATTTTGTTTGTCCTACCTTGATTTGTCAAAATGACAAGTAAAAGAAAAAAATTAAATTTAAAATTTTTTGACAACTAAAAATAAATGGAGGGAGTAAGATATTCTCAAAAAGTTAAATAATCGAATTAACTTGAAAAATCTAATACAGAAAATCACAAATAATGTAATTTCTTATCCATTGGAAATAGCCATTCATGAAAAAAAAGAAAAACGAAATAGTCGTTCGCAATTTAGGGCTGTTTAAAATCGAACCGAAGTCGATTATCCGAACCGAAAAAAGTTATTAGTTTATCGATAATGAGTTATTGATTTAGAAATTTCAATGATGGTTTAAATTTTTTACTTATTGTATTATTTGTTCTTGATGATTTTAGGTTTTTTCTTAACGGGTTAACAGATGACCCGATAATAACTTAAATAATATTAATACTAT
The DNA here is from genome assembly GCA_000787875.1 of Solanum virginianum. Taxonomy (NCBI): domain Eukaryota; kingdom Viridiplantae; phylum Streptophyta; class Magnoliopsida; order Solanales; family Solanaceae; genus Solanum; species Solanum virginianum. Next base: position 5,418 of record DF362497.1, on the reverse strand, counting down.
TTGATATATAAAGTCCTTGATAGTTTTATACTTTTATTTTTAGAGTCTCAAACTCTCATTTATTATACAATGTAATAGTGTTTGATTTTGAACAAATTGCAATTTGTGAACTCATGCATATAATTCATTTGCTTTGTCACTTTTTTTCTAAGTAATTTGCAATAATTTTTTTTTTTCAAATCTTAACAGTTAAACTAATAATTCAACCAATAACGATCAATAATCGATAAATCAAAGGGAACTTTCATAAATAGCTTAGGCTTGAAACTTAATATAGTCATATAATTATATTTTATATAATTACACAATATAACCTTGACTATGTGACCTGAAGAGGAGGAGAGAGACGAGCGAGATTGAGAGAGGGAGGAGAGAGGTGAACTGTATATATATACATATATATTGTCAAATTGTATATGTATATCTGTCAAACAATTGTATATATGTAATTAATATATATATATATATATATATATATTTATATATCTGGCAAGCAAGATCGAGAGAGGGAGGAGAGAGGCGATCGAGATCGTGAGAGGGAGGAGAGAGACGAATTGTATATGTATATCTGTTGAATTGACTATGTATATTTATCAAAATAATTATATATATGCGGCTAATTTATATTTGTAATTGTATATTTGCAAGAAATTGGAGAGAGAGAGGAAGAGAAGAGAGAGAAAATAGCAACAAAACCCTAACTATAGTAACAAAATTCTAACTATAGCTATAAATTATAATTTTTATAAACTATAGTTATATAATATAAATACATATCATATATTTGACTAATTATATTACTTTTCTATAAATCAATAATCAATAAATTAATATTCTAATAATTTTATAACGATTTAGTATATTTACAAATAGATAAACTTTAAAACGGGACTAATCCATATGCAGCCTATTCGCGATGGACCAATTTGGCCTCGGAGAAGAAAGCCAGTTTCACTGAAGTAGCAATTGTCTCAAGTACCCCCTGATATAGATGATAATGGAGAAAAGAGAGGCATAGCCGACACTTCTACTGATAGATATCCGAATTACAAATCAAATCCGTGGCTTCAAATTCTCTAATTTCTTCATATCTCATTTATACTCTGCGGTTTCCCGGCAAAACCCTCCATTCGGCTTCTTTTGCAGGAGTTTTTCACGGTAAGCAATTCATCCGTTTACACTTCAGTAGCGTTGTTCAAATCACGGTTTTTATTAATTTTTGTTCCGATTTGGTGCTTTTTTCTTTTCAATCGATATAGAATTTGAATGTAATGCTATTTTCTAGTTCTTCTACTAGGCATTCTTTGAATTTTTCTATGTCATTGACAAATTGCGTGTTTTCTTGCTTATGTATGTCTTTCTGGTTGTTTCTTTGACCTGTTTGTTCTTGCTCAATATGAAGATTCGAATTATTTCCAAGTTAAAATTTTGGGCATGTTAGGTATATGTATTTTCTTAAAAATTAAATAAGTTGGTGTCTGGGACTGGGCCAGTCTGAGGGACTATTCTGCTGCATCAGACTAGTTGAAATAAAGCATTGGGTGTTGTTGCAGCTTTGGTGGTGGAAATGAACAAATCACTATTACCATTGCAAAGTAATTGTGGACGTCAGAAGCATGTGATTGGGAAGGAAGATTTAGTCAAACTATTGAGATGGCACTTTGGACATTCTGATTTCTGGGGGAAGCAATTGGAAGCTATTGAAGCTGTTTTATCAGGTAAGTTTCTTTCCACGTTGATTGCCATTGTGCATTATGAAAGATTAGGTGCCAGAAAACCATGCTATTTGTGGTATGATTTATTTGTTATAAGAGTTCTACCTTAAGTCTTGTTGTTGAGTTTATTTTGTGCTTTTCTTTTGGGGGGTTCTATTTTCTGTGCTGTTAAGTCTTTTCTGATGGTTAAGTAAAGAATGTGGGGTGTAGTGTGAATCCTATTTTTAGGTTTTTTTGGGTGAATACAATAAATACAATTTAACAGAATCCAAGCAGCTGAATACTTATACCAGAAGTGTTCATTCGACCTTATTGTACTGTGTCATCTTTTAAAAAGTGTTTTGAGTGAGTATTTAAGCTCCATGCCTTTTTTTTCAAAAAAAACTTTGAATCAAAAGTCAAGCGAAATCAAATACAACACCACAACAACAACAACAACAACAACAACATACCCAGTGAAATCCCACAAGTGGGGTTTGGGGAGGGTAGAATGTATGCAGACCTTACCACTACCTCACAAGGTAGAGAGGTTGTTTCCTGGAAACCCTTATCTCAAAAACCCATAAGCAGAATAGACTAGATATGGAAAAGGAAAGGAAAAGAAAAGGAAACTAGAATAACGACTAACAACGAAAGCACGTGATAGTGTGTAAATATGATAAATCAACATATATATATGACGGATAATGACAACAAATCAAATACAACACCAACTCCAATTATTTTATTTGTGTTTGTAGCAAAAAAGTAGTTCATTTATCGGGATCAAAGTAAATAAGATAATAATGGAGTTCTCTTTGGTGATTAGGAAAAAAAATCTATTTGTCATAAAGACTCTTATGTTCTCCCCTCCTCCCTCCGAGAGGAATATGTGCATCTAAAAGATCCTTCATACTCTGGCCCATCTCAAAATTGGAAAATACTTATCACCAACATCAAGAAAAAATAAATGCAACAGCTAAATGGTGATGGTCAATATCAGTCAGCCATAAACTTTGCATTTTGATAATTCTCCTTTGTTTTAACAATATATAGCAATTTTGTAGGAAGGGATTGCTTTTGCCTCATGCCAACTGGTGGAGGGAAGTCCATGTGCTATCAGGTCCCCGCTTTGACAAAACCCGGAATTGTGCTTGTTGTTAGTCCTTTAATAGGTTATTTCTGTTCTCTGTTTGATTTTACCATATGAAGAAAGCACAAGCTACACTATTTTTGCGTTTGCTTGGAAATTCTAGGACACATCATTGACCCCTTTCATCGTTTGCCATTTGCTTTCAGCTCTCATGGTAAGTACAATATAAGAATCTTGCTTGTAGTCTTCTGCTTATTAACTCTCATCATTTTAACTTCTAACTTTTCCTTTTCTTGCTTAGGAAAATCAAGTTTCAACATTGAAAGAAAAAGAGATTCCTGCTGAATTTCTTTCATCAATCCAGACAGTTCAAGTGAAAAATAAGGTGAATAGGGATAAGTTAATATAACTATAAAGAAATTTCAAGTCTATAACTTCTGAAGCATGCCAAAATTCTTGTGGAAGTGGGATTAGTGGCTAGTTGATTTCAAAAATACTTATTCGAGATAGACCATGTTTTTTTTATCTTCAATCTCAAGCTAGTTTCATAATAGTCAAAATGAGGTTGTTTGTTGTCTGTGCGTACCTCTATATATTAGATGATAATGGAGAAAAGAGAGGCATAGCCGACACTTCTATTCTGATAGTTTATTTAGATCAAGCATATAGGTGAGGATATTTAGTGTTGCATATTTCTTGAATCCTTTAATCTGCATGGTTGACAGGGATCAGTTTCTTTTTAACCCATTTGCCTAGATATTTGATTATTTGATAACTTTGCGGAGTTTTATATATTCTCCCTCCATCTGAACTTATGTTTATACACTTCCATTTGGGATGTGCAAAGATGATTGACACTGAATATATGGAAAGGCCAGATACACAATAGTAGTTTATATTATGTACTTGAGTAATTCTATTCAATAATGATGTGATGTTTAACCCCTTACACACCTGTCAACCATTATTTTTATTTTTATTCTTCTACAATGTACAAGCCAATTACTTTATTAATAGCCTCTTTAGCGAAACTTCTAAAATCAACTTAAATTGAAAAAGTGTTTTTCTTAAAAGTTTCAAAAAAGCACTTGCGGTGAGAAGTAGTTTGTGTTTGACCAATTAATTGGAAAAACATTTTTGAGCAACAATTGGTGTTTGGCGAACCTTTTAAATGATGCTTCTATGTGTATTTTCGCAGAAGTGCTTTTAAAGAAAGTACTTTTGGTGAAAACTGCTCTTTTTAGCTCCTAAAAAGAAATTTCTGCTACTCCTCCAAAACACTTATTTTCTCCCTCAAGCTTCGCCAAACACTTCGCTATTTTAAAATAAGCACTTTCTGGGAAATCTAAGCACTTTTGGCCTCCCAAAAGCTTGGCCAAATAGGTTATAAATTTCATTTGCAATTACACCATAATTTCATACAAAGTGGTGGTTAGACCAACTATATTAGATGGAATGGAGTATTGATAGTCAAGAACTCTCATGTTCAGAAGATGAAAGTTGTGAAAATGAGGATGTTGAGGTGATGTATGACTACACTAAGAGAGATAAGATTAGAAGTAAAGATATACGGGACAAGGTGAGAGTGACCTTTGTGGTGGACAAGATGAGGGAAGTAAGGTATGAGATAATTTGAGCATGTGAAGAGGAGAAACGTAGATGACCTAGTAAGGAGGTGTCAAAAGGTTGACAATGGTCAGTATAAGGAGAGGTAGAAGTAGGCCAAAAAAATAGCGGGGGAGATTATTAGACAGGACATGACGTATCTTGAGCTTACTAAGGACATGACCTTAGATATAAGGGTAGAAGGTTGGTTAGTATTTGTTCATTCTCTCACTTTCATGCTGGATAGGCCTGGGGATCGTATATGTACCTACTTCCTTATTGGTAGTATTAGCACTATTCTCATAGTTTTTTGTGCTCTGTTTTTTGTCACGATCTATGTTTTCTTATTCTTCAGTTGTCACAATATTTCCTTTTTTTTAATGCTACGCACTGTTTATTCGTTTCACTGTTTTCATTTTCATATTCCTTTTTTTTTTCCAAATTTCAAATTGGGTTTAAATGCTTTACTATAGCCGAGGGTATTTCAAAATAGCCCCTCTATCTATATGTGGTAGGGGTAAGGTTTTCGTACACTCCATCCTCACTAGACCCTACTGGAGTCCTTGTTGATTATCACCTTAGCAGTGTGCATCTCTTCCTTTAGAAGTTCAGTTGAAGTCTTTTTAAGGGGACAAACAAAAGGAATAAGAGACATTTTCACTTTTTTTCTTCTATTTTTCTCTTTTTTTCTTCTATTTTTCTCTTTCTCTATTTTTGGATGCTTGGAAATTAGAATAAAGAAACATAAATCCCAGGGTATTTTGCGGAAAGCAGCACAAGGCTGGTATACTTATTGTAACCATCTTAGGGCAAGTCCATTGATTGCTTGGATATATTTATTGGACTTTTTCTCTCTTTTAAAAAATGCTCCTAGGCACTCTTTTCGAGAAATCACTTTTTCATCATGTATTTTGAAAAACTTTCCAAAATTGGTGCAACTCCGGCAATGGCCGGTATTTCACATCCTAGCGACAACAACTGTAGAGAAAAATAAAGAAAAAGAACACAAATAATTTACGAGGTTCG
>DF362498.1:21961-42670 GCA_000787875.1 Solanum virginianum | reverse complement strand
TCTTAGTAAGATTCTTAGCTAGATACCTACACCTTAGTACTCTGAGATGGCTCGCCATAGATTTTCCATATAATCCCTTATTAGGGGAGTGATTCTTAATGACACTACTAGGTAGTCTATTAGTGATATATGGTGCAGCTATAGGAATTCTTAGCTTGAAATCTCATAGATCTTGTTATTTCCAACAAATGTCTAGGTTTCCTCTCAGCCCCACCATTTTGCTAGGGTATGTAAGGACATGATCTTTGATGAATTATACCCAATTCTTTGAATATACTGTCACAAACTATGTTGACAAATTCAATTCCATTACCAGACCTTACCACCTTTACCACTTTACCACACTAAGTATGAATATACTTAGGAAATTGTTGAAGAGATACACATATATCTGACTTATTCCTTAGTAAAACAACCAAGTCATTCTTGTATAGTCATTAACAATTGTAAAAATTACTTGTTATCATCAAAACTAGGAGTTGAATAAGGACCCCATAGGTGAACATGTATCAATTCAAAGCTAGTAACATTTTTGATGCTACGTAAAGGGAATACAATCCTTCTGTTTAGCATAAGAACACACCGTGCATTCCGTCTCTCTACACATATCTCAGCTATTGACATTATTTAGTAAGTACTAAATAAGAAATATGTCCTTGCCTCTTATGCCGTATGTCAACCTCGGACTTTTTGAGCTCAGGTTAAGCTCTACTAACATTCAAGGTTGTCTTATCATCATTTGCTTTCAGCAGTTGCTTTAGTAGCAGGTATAGACCTCTTTCTTCATTACCAACTTCCTTCACCTTTCCAGTGTAAAGCTCCCAGAGTACTCAAAAAAAAATAGGGAAAGAAGGTGACTGAGTATCCTAGTTCTTCTGTGACTTGGCTCACAGACAACAAATTATACTTGAATTGAGGAATGTGAAAGACATTAGTAATCAGACTTCTAGGAAATCTAGCACTATGGACCCTTCCAATAACATATCCAAACTAGAAAGCATATGGTTTGTAGCACCTATGTCAATTATCCAGACTTTACTGTAGCCTGAAATTAACAAAGCCTTACCTGCAGTATTTGCTACCTTATAACTGTTGTTGGTTACAGAAGTATCGCCAAGCATCAGGAGAATTTGATCATATTGGTCCGTTGTAAATGTGCATCCTTGGAGTAATTTCTTAGTCTCCTGTTCATCTTAAGGGACTAATTTAGACTTCTTAGACTCCTAATCAGTCTGAATATTCTATCTCTCCCATCCTGTATCAGTAACATTAGTATTCATGCCTTACCAAAAAGTTAGCTTGAGACTGTTGTGAATCGTTGCCATAATAGTAATTTCAATTGCATTGTAACTTACACCAGATGATTCTTTTTTTTCTTGGACTTAAAATATGGAGGATACCCCACTAATTTGTCACAAATTCTTTTACTATGCCCTTTGCATTTGCAGAATCACACACCAACCCAGAGTTCTTTTTGAACCTTTGGTTAACACCAGTACCATTGTCAGCTTTTGAGTAGATAGCTACTGATTCAAGACTATTGGAGAACACAAAATTCATATCAAGACTACTGATATTAGTAATAACTGTCTTTTAGCCTTCCTCTCCAACTACTATTACACATGCCTGATTAATACTTAGTAATGAATTCATCAAGAGAATCTAACTTCTTGCCTACTGGTATGGGTCATTTAAGCCCGTCAGAAATTGATACAAAATTTGCTTGTTCATATAAGACACAAAACCTTTGGATTTCATAACTTCAGAAAGGAGAAGGGACTAAGGCCTCAAGTTCATCCCACAAACTCTGCAGTTTATAATAGTAGTTGGATACAGAGGAAGTTCTCTGCTGGAAACTAACAATATCTTTGTGAAGGCTATAGGTTCTTGACTCGTCTACCCAATCAATCCTTTCTTTTAGATCTTCCCAAACACTGAATGCACTGGGTGCAATGCAATTCCACTAAGAAGACTCTTAGAGACTAAATTCATTAGCCAAGATAATACAATTACATTTACCCTTTCCCATTGTCCCCATAACTCCACTACCATCCGCCATACCAGCCTGACGCCCTCTGCAGCGGTCCGTCATGCCTCGAATGCGAACCCAAATTTAGACAATATCTCTACCGATCTAGGCTGCTTCTTGTACCTCCCCAATCCTTATACCCAGCTGAGGGGCTGGAGGCTCTAGTTCTCAATCCTCAAAAACTGTCACACGGTCTGTGGACACTCCAAGGATGAACCGCTCTGATACCACTTCTGTCACGACCTAGCCCGTGAGCCATGACTAGTGCCCGATTAGGGCACCCAGACACAAACGCAACCCAAATTATAATTACAACAGATATTTTATTTTATGAAAATTTCGCAGAGTTTCCTTTGTTTCATTGATTACCCAAACCCTGGCAAATCATATAGTAAATAAGAGTAGTAAAATATTCATGTTCGAAAATAACATATTATTTGTTCTAAATACTTTTAGAATTTTTAAAATTTCAAGAAAGCGGTGTCGTGGGTCCCATGGTCGATGGAAAACCGAACTAGCCTGACTTAGGAGAAACATATTTGGTCTAGATCTTACAAACTACTATAAAATGTATCAGAATGGTTTTTAAGGCAATTCGGGCTTTTTGTCAAAAAGTTACGGTTCTTTTATGCTTTTCAAAGTGTTGTAAAATATATTCTTTCGAACGTATCCAATTTTCCATACTTTTATCAACTTGCGGACTTTAAATGTATAAGAGTCAAAAATATGATCAATTTCTTTAGGAATACCAAGAACGAACATAGGACATGTTTAAGCCCGAGTTGCAAAGGAAGAGGGATCTTTCGAAACTTATAACATTAGCTATTTTTAGCTAAGTCATGCCATAGAACAAGATGCTTTACATACCTCAATTCCTTCTTCCAACTAATTCCAATGCAAAGCCGATCCAATTTATACTTTCGGATGTCCAATGTCTACAAACACGTCACAATAACGCCAAATGATTAGCTAAAGGCCTTTTTGGGCCTTCAATTCCCAATTTGCTCCTAATTTTATAAAAATTTTGGCAGCACTTCCCCTAGAATATAGGTTGCCCCGAGACTCAATTCGGCTCAAATTAATCAACAACACAACAACAACAACCCAACAATCCAACAACACCAACAATCATTTTCAATACCATTTCCGCACCAAATTTATTAAATAACTTCATTTTATCTAGACTACAAAAATAGGGCAGTAGCTTATATTTACATATACATGATGTTCAAGCCCTCTCTTACCTTTCAAGAATCATATTACACCAACTAAACGTCAAATACATATTTCCAACGCAACATAACATTTAACTACATACTTAGACCCCAAATTTGGCCACCCTTCTAACATATACATGTAAATAATTTCCAACACTTCCTTTACCTTACCAGGCTCATATTCATGCTATTTAAACATAACTTCATGGTTCCAAAACAATATAACACCGTATATATGCATATTCCAAATTTTGACTCCAACCCTAAATGTGATAGCTTTACTTTAACATGCTATCTTCATGATTTTTCTTTCAATTTAACATACTACAACATGCATAGAACCTTCATAAGTCATAAAATAAGACTAGAATTGGTCTTACCTCTTAAACTCCTTAATTAGGCTCAAATCACCAAACTCGACACTCTTGGCCCAATTGGAATTACACACAAATCAAGTGGGGCCACTTCCTTTAATTCATTAAGACCTCACTTTGTAAAACCTCCACTTTGTCCCCAAACTTTTCCAAATTGAGCCAATTAAGGACATATGAATCCTAACAACTCAAGTTTTAAAAATTCTACTTGAGTCCCAACTTTTCAAAAATATCACTTTAGTCCCGAATTTTGTAATGGTTCCAATGTAGCAAAATACGGGTTCTAACAGGGCGCGTGGATGAACTGAATCTAACACTATGAGTATCCTTACGCACTTGAAAAAATGATGAGTAAGTGTAGACATCAAGGTATGAATAACAATGATAACTCTTCTCAAAACTCACTCATTCAATCAATCAAACTCTCGACTCATCAACTATCACTCATCTACTATCATCAACACTTCTATCAAGACTGGAAAGCAAGACCACTTAAAAGGCTGGGAATGAAAGATCATTTGTATGATTAAATCAAGAAATCTTATTTGAGGGCATTCATAATAAAGTACAATCTCCCTCATCTATCAAAACTCACTCTGAGTCCACAGAACTATATGCAGTGTAAAAATCAGGTCACATCTCATTCAACATAGGACTAGAAACTCTTAGATCTATGAGGTAAGATCACTTCTTATCTTGAAACTCAACATGGATGGGAATCAACATGAGGTGCATGAGACTAGGCCATGGGCATGACACTTATACATAAGACAAGAATGGAATATCACCTCGACTAAAGTATAAGAAACATATGAGATGGAAAAATATGGATGTCTCATCTAATCAACTCATCACTACTAAAAGTTCAAGACCTACCTTGGTTCATTACCTCCTCATTTTCCCCTTAGAACAAAGGTCATCTCTCTAAGTCTGTGAAATGATTCTCTTTACTAAGTTATAAGTATAGCTCTTCACACGGTCAGGGCACCACTATCCCCAAGAATATCTTAAACTCTTCTGTTATACTATACTCAGTATATACAAAATCGCTACAACGACTTTCTTCTAAGAGACCACTCTTAGCTTTCTTCTATTTCTATGAGTATTTTTCTATACTTGCTGCTCTTATTGGCATACTTAGTCGCCTTTAACTTTAAATCATAAGCCTAGTTTAGATCTATCACATTAGAAGCACTCTGTTCTGCTATTCAACATATATAATTTTCCCTCAAAAATACTATGACACATCAACATAAACCTCTTTCTAGGTTGAGGACATTCCATCATATTCTAACAATACTCTTCCTCTATACCTCATCATGAAAATCATAGGGTACATTACGAGTCTTCCATCAAACTTATGAAAATTGACTTATCACCTCACTACTTACCTAATAGGTACATAACTTTAACTACCCGCCTCAATCAACTATCACTCTCACTATCTCATCCCTTTTTTCCCATTATTATCCTTCTAACTCTGGGATGATTCAATTCTACTCAAGGTTTATAAGACCTTACATCTTGCTCTTAAGTGGTAGCATTAAACTCTTTAGAGACATAAGTTTCTCTCTCATGAGTAATGTCGGAAGCAAGTTTTGAAAAAGAGGGTTTGGTTACATCTAGAACTAACTCAGATGCATGATTCATATGAGTAATAGTGCACTCTTTTGAGTCAATACATTTAGCACACTAGTCGGTTTCTCTCAAGCCCAATACAGTCTCTCTACCACTTTGTATACTCATCACAGAGGAACTCATCGATAAGGGTCTAAACAATACCGTCTCTATCACCTCATAGGTGAGCCATAATCGAATGGTTTAGAGCAACACACGAATTATCGTAGATTTCTTAGGAATTAGCTCTATCGCATGATTCAGATTCTAAAAGAAGGAAAACTTTTCCTAAATGTCAATAGTCCCTTATTTATAGAAGTGGGGCCCTCACAACCATAAATAAGATCCTATAGACATGGCTTTATAGATACCCTAGGACACTTGAGCTCTATGCTCTAATACCAAGTTTGTCATGCCCCGAGCCTACACCTTAGATGTGGTTGACACTCAGAAACCATTGCTGGTTCCCAAGCAAACCACTTAGCTCAACTCACTTATTCAATTAGCGAAAGATTTAATAAAGAAAAAGAAAGTACTCAAGTAGGCATGCAAATTCTCATGTAAAATAATTTTATATTTTTTATTAAAATAACTCAATGTTTCACTTGAAGTAAATAAATAGTTATTCAAAATTGACTCTGAAAGTAAGATAGACTATACTATTCTCTATCTAACTCAGTCTATGAAGCCTCTGTCAACTTATAAGAAGGTGCCAAGATATGTTCAAGGCGACCTGAAGACAATAAAAAAAAGACTAAAATAAAATAAAAAGTGTTCCTTCGAAAGTAAGGAGGTCTCACCACTATCTGTGACTGAATAGATCGTCAACGAACTGCTTGCTGAGGATCTCTAAAACTTGTACCTGTATCGTGAAATGATGTAGCGTCAAGTGACATTAGTATGTGAAATGTACAGTATGTAAGATGGCTAAAAAGAATTAAGAATATGATACACACTTTAAAATTGAACTTTGAGATAGCTTAATTGACAAAAGTATGTCATGCAAGTAAAACGTATGTTTTTGAACTTGTTTAAAAGTGCAACTTAATATAAAGAAATACTGACTCTAATGAATTAATGAACACAACTCAATATATAAAAATTATGATACTCAAATGCTCAGCTCTACAAATATCTCAATTCAATTAAATGTGCAACATGATAAGAAGAAATCCTTTAATAAAGAAATAATAAATCTCAGTGTGTAAAATAATAAACTTTACTTCTTGGGGAGTTTCTCTAACCGACAACCATCAATATGATCTTCCTAAGGATACAACATCTTGCTCACACTGCAAGAGCCATCCCATACTTTGCCGGGGTAAGGAATGAAAACTAGGGGAGTGGATTCATCCCAAAACTGGGCTTTCTCAGCGACAAGTGAGGAGTTTTACCTTGTTACAATCCTATGTTATGTTGGCTTTGTAATTTATGAGTTTAAGTTATTATTATTACTCTCGCTCATATCGGTGCTCAATACTACTCCCAAATTTATTAATTATATGCTCATACTTAAAAGAATATTCTTGCTCAAAATATTACTTTCTTCTCTTTGGGACTTAGTCCAACTTAACTTTCTCTTAATTTTTCTCAAAACTGTCTAAAATCATAGGCTTCAAGCTTCACTATTCATAAAAGACTTATACTAATACTTTACTTGAGTTTAAAGCAAGACTTCGAACTTCGTATATACTTTACTTGAGTTTAAAGCAAGACATCGAACTTCGTAGATTTTCATAGTAACTTCAGGGCTTAATTAATTTAACAATCAAAAGTAGTATCTCAACTTAAGACCCCAATTTAGTAGAAAAAATTTAGTAAATCTCATGCTTTTCTTCAAAACTCATTAAATCATGCATTATCTCATCAAAATGTGTTCCTTAAAATAACTCTTTTGACTCAATAAAATACACATATAATATTAGATTAAATTACTCTTTCATCAATGTATAGAAAAGTCATCATCTTTACTAGAACATGCAAAACCTTTATTCAAAATACTTGTTTAATGCATGAAAAATCATAAATCTCAATATCAAAGAATATATGGGAAAGCCATGATCATCAATTTTATTATGGTATATGGGAAAGTATCCATGAACGAAAATTCCAACAATACAAAATATAAAAATAATAACATTCTTAGTGTATGAATATGTCTAACTCAATAGAAAAGCAATTAACTCATTTAGAATTCAAGACTTAGGGTATTACTCTACTTGAACTCAATTATGGAGAACTAACATATGGGGCGCATGGATGAACTCAATCCAACGCTATGAGTATCCTTACATATCTAAAAAGTTGATATTACCATCAAAGTTTGATGAATGCTCGCTTTGTTGGAGAAAATCCTTAATCTTGGTAGTTCTGTTAAAGTAAAAGAACTTGGAAGGACATTGGTTGAAGGAATTCTCTTTGATTTTTGAATTCTTGACATAGAATCTTTGGAGTTCTTGATGAAGAACCCTAATTCTTGAAAAGAAGAATCAAGAAATCCTTTCTTGGGATTCTTGAATTCATCTTTTTGAGAACCTTGATTAGGAATCTTGGAAGCTAATCCTAACTTGATAACTTTGTTGATGATTCTTGAGCATTTATATTTAGGAATGAAGGAGAAGGTTTTTAAATATGAAAACTTACGTTTTATGTATTTTGGGACCTTAAATAGACTCCCAAAGGTTTTGGGATAAAAGTACCCTCAAAATAAAAAAAACATAAAATGTCATAGCTTTATCTAGTAAGGGTCCGTGTCAGGTCCGCAACGCGCTCCGGGCACAGACCTTCAGACAGCTCTACACTCCTTCACTAAAATAGTCATAACTTTCTACTCCAAACTCTAATTAAGGTAAAATTAGATGCGTTGGAAAGCTAATTTAATTATCTTAAATTTGATATATCATGGGTCACCTAATGCATTATACGCTAGGAGATATGGTCATTTGAAGATGACCCTTCTATCGACTCATACGAAAACTTAGTTGCTAGAAATTCTTTGGACTTGACTCGATGTAAAAGATCCCTTATGACTCGAAATCACATCTAATATACTTTAAATACTTAGGAATTGATCTTAGAATGTACATGTAACCTAAAAATCACTGGTCCATCTAAGTTTTATAAAATCTTACATTATAACTCAAACGCTAAGAATGTTTTTAGCTTAACTTCGTACTATAGGATTCGTGTCACCTTAGATCATCCCTAATTCTATTCCCACATTAAAAATTGACTTTAACACTTATACACAATTAAGAATTATTAACAAAAATCCTATATCATATAAAAAATAACTCAGTCTCAACTTAAAAAAAATTGGGGTGTTACACGTAGACTGGTCTATGACCCGTAGACTTAGTTCATGGTTTTTGTCCAATAGTTTTCATTAAGGTATTATTGATGTTTTGTAAATTCCCAAGCATTTGGAGGTTTGAACATGATATTATGATGTAAAATATTGTTGAAATGGCCTCGATAGATTTTTAAGGTCAAGCGGATTGAACAATAAAAATCTCAAAAGTTTTCTTATCGAAAAGAGTCCACGATAGAGGTGTGTCGCAGAATTGCTCCCAGACAGGCCAAATTTGACCTTGGCTTGAATTTGGTCAAAATCTAACCAAATGTAAATTTGCAAAAAAATGACCTATGATGATATGCTTCTGTGTCATGGACCTATTTTGCTAGTGTTGTCTAATTTCAGTTTTTAACCGAGGAACTTTGGACTTTTTCTACCTATTAGTTAATGAACCTGAACTGTTTTAGGAATAAAATCCTAACCTACTAAATGCCAAAACCCTCAATTATTTACTCAATCATTCTTAATTCATCAATTTCAAAATTTTCCTTTCTACTAAGGCTTTCAAATCCCCATTGAAGACATTAAGCAATTCACCAAGTTCTCCATCAAAATTCAATGATTTTTCTAACTTTGTACCCATGGTATGTGGGTCTTCATCCATGAATTCTTTCTCCAATGGAGCCCATTCAATTCTCAACTTCTTCATTCAATTTCAAGTATGTAGTTCATGGGTCTTCTCAATTTTTATTCAATTGCATGAATCATGATTTTTTTCATGTTAATTAGTCTATTTTGACATGAATTGATGATAATCACATGAAAATTATGATTTTCTGTATGAATTTTCTATAATGTTTTTTAGCACTCACAATTTTCTTCTGTGTTGCTAAATTCCCCTTCAATTTCATTAAATTAAGTTTTAGTTATTGATTATTTACTTAATTGAGCATGAATTATCATCAATTGTATGATTTTGATGAATTCCAAGGAATTCCTCCTACAAGCTACTTAGGATTCATGAAATTACTTATGGATTTCTTTCAAGTTTGATTTAATTGATCCTGTTCTATATAGTTATGCATGAATTTTTCCTTATTATATAATTTTTAGTCAATTGATTTGAAACTCATGCTTCTACCCAATTCTTCCCAACAATTCACGATTATAAAACTTTAAGTGTTCAAGTATGCTATGAAAAGGGTGACTTAAGACTTTAGGGATGACCTAAGACGTCAAAGGTGACTTAAGATCCCAATGACATGATTTGTAATTGTGGAAAACTTACACCCACATTACATGAATTACATGAAAATGAGTTATTTTACGAATGAGTTTCCATGATTGGGATGAGTGATCATTGTAATGACCCATTAGGCCATTTTGAGAACGAGTCCTCACTTTTTCATAAAAGATCACTTTTATAAATTTAATTTAAAAATTTTAGACTATTCAATGATTATGATTATTTAATTGACGGATAATTTTAGATAATTAATTTAATTGGTGGACTAAATTATTAATTTATTTAATATCCTGTATCACTTGACCCATAATTATTAAAATAAACTTAGTGAAATCTGTTGGCTTTAAATGTCAAGTAATTCTTTAAAAAAAAAGAAAGAAAACTAAAATAATAAATATTCAAAAAAAGAAGAAGAAGAAAAAGAAGAAGAGGAAAGCGTTAAAAAATAAATAAATAAAAGAAAGGGTTAAAATCCCAAGAAAAAAGAACATAAAAGAAAGAGAAAAGTCAAACGCCAAAGGGAAAAAAATACGCAAAAACGAAAAGCAGTAGATAAAAAGAAAAGAAAAGGAAAAATGTGAAGAAAAATTGTGATTTTCATCCCAAAATATCAAGATAATTATTCTTGTCTTTTCTATTAAACTTTTATGAGATTATGAATAGATCTTTAGGGTAGAAACATTTACAAATTATGTTAAATTAAGAAAATATAACCCTAGGGTTCTTAACATAAAATTCTGATTTGAGAGTTGAATAACGATCCGTTATAGTTGAAATTTGACATATGAGTTTAGTTTATTATGAGTAAACATAATTTGAAAGAAACTTTCAGATTCAAATTTGAGGGCCCGAGGTGACTTTTTGACTCAATTTTCGAGCCGAAAATAGATATAGCAATATGAGAGTCATTGAATTCGTATTCTTATGTAGATTATGTATTTGAATAGATTTTGACCATCCGAAAGCATTATGAAAGGATCAAGATTTGGAGTGTAATTCGATTAATTGAGGCAAGTGGACTTTCAAAACTTTGTAATTCTCATAGAATTCCTAAATTTTTCTTTCTTCCATGTGTGATGCATCAAATAGTTGTGATATTATAAAATGGAGCGATTAAATATAAATGTGAGTTGGTGTGGTGTTATAGCACTTGAATTGAAAATATCGTTATATGATGTGAATTCTATATTGAGATATGTGGTTGCAATTGGTAATTATGAGTGGATTTATTCTAGACCTCATCTCATGCTCATTCATTTTATGTCACACATACTTGCATTAGTTCTGGATACTAATATGAGTGAGGTAGTGGGAATTGGGACCGAGGTCTTTACTGGTCAATATGTGATGCCGAGGTCATTGCCAGTGATATTGTGATACTGATATTGCTAGTGATATTGTAATGTCAAGGTCATTGTAGGCGATATTGTGATACTGAGATCTTTGCTAGTGATATTGTGATGCCGAGATCATTGACGGAGATATTGTGATACTGAGATCATTGCTAGTGATATTGTGATACCGAGGTCATTGTCGGCAATCATTGCACAATCATGACATCTCAGCATTGCATATTATTGTGTGGCATGATGTTATTCTTGTGATTGACTGTGCTATCACTTGTGAGTTGTTGCTTGTGATTTTGAATTGTGATATTGTGAAAATTTTTATTGTGTATTATGTGTTGCTGAGTTAGGCTGATTTTCTATGCAAGTTATAGTTGTGGAGGTCGATTGGGATGAAAGAAGTTTGTGTATTCTATTTGACTTACTTTTTGTTAGTTGACTTACTATATAGCGTGTAGTTGGTACTCACCCCTTGCTTCTATATTTTTGTAGGTTAGATTCTCGGATCTTTATGATACTCTCTCTTCTCTTTCTATTTGAGGCTTTCTTTGTAGATTAGTGAGGTGGTTACTTGTCATTTCAGTAAGCCTCATCCTCCTAGTTATGATCTAGTTCTACTTTAGAGATAACATCATTTGAGACTTGTATTTTTCCTTCAAATCTATTGTAACATATTAGAGACTTATCCACGTGATAACCATATTTTGGGGGATTTCAATTAAGTTCGATTATTATCTGCAGTTAAAGTTTTACTTTGTATTATCCTTTTGAATTTTATTGTTATAATTGGGTTTTAGGCTGACTTGTATTGGTGGGATAAGATGAGTGTCATCAAGTCTATTTTTGGGTCATCAAGTCCATTTTTGGGGTCATGACAGATGTTATCAAAGCCCTAGGTTCATAGGTCTCACGTGCGTATAAGCCAAGTCTAGTAGAGTTTTGAACATCAAAGAAATGACCCCAAAAAGTGCTAGAAAAGGTGCCTCGGAAGTGTCCATATTCGTAATTTTCATATATCTTAAAATCCGCAGGTGATATTGAAAATTCAACTTCATATTCTTGATCAGAGGGCAAAGTTAAGTGGGGAACAGGTATAACCCGAATTTTAGAGGACCCGTAGCAAAATTTTATTTTGCCAAAAATTTCATTTCCAGTGGGCCTTCAAAGTCGCGGAGCTGTCACGAAGTAGTACATTTTGTTGCCAGTTTTTTTTTTAATTTTGGCCTAAGGCTTTGGGTCTTGGTTCTAAGCCTTCCTATATGTAAAAACACCAATATTTAGTCTTATTTCAACTCTATATCATATAAGACATTCCCCAAAACTCTCTCAAATACTTAGACAAATATTTCACCCAAATTCAGGTATCCCAATCTCATTCTGGATCTCAAAGATTTCATTCAAACTTCAAGTTCTCAATCAAATCTTCATCAAGGAAATCTCCAAAGTTGAGGTATGTGGGTTTCAACCATTAGGTCCTTTCACCCATGATGCCCAACCTTCCTTTTTATGTAAATTGTATGATTTCAAGTTGTATTAATTATGGGTATTATTTCTTATAGATTATGACTATAAATTATGTTGGAGTTTTGTGAAATGTTGTTAACTATGCATGTTTTGAGCTATGACACTACGATCTATTGTGAGATTTGATGAGGAGTTTTAATGTATCTTGCAAAAGGGTATTACTAAGTATTGGTGAGTTGTTTTACATGAAGTTTCCTCACATGTTTTCACTCTTAAATTTCATGATTTTGTACTAGCATTGCATACCCGCCAAATGTTTGATGAAATGTCTTGACATGAATTCTTGAGTCATTGATGGTCCATTGCATGGGTTTCTAGTCAAGTGACTTTAAGATGAATAAGGGAATATATATATGTGTTGGATTCATTTAAAGTACCTATGGCATTGCAAATAAATTGTTGGACTCCCATGTTTGTTGTGTTATTGGGTAAATGAGAAGTACTTTCTTGATATTTGAATGTAATGGTTTGATAAGCTATTTTTATAACTCATACCAAAAAGATTCTATCGTAAGGTATTGACGTTCTACAACACCTACCGAAAAAGTCATGCCATAAGGTAGAATGACTAATGGTTCCTACCAAAAAGATTATATCGTAAGGTAAGGACATATTGCAACACCTATCAAGAGTCCGACGATGCTCCAATCAAGAGGGTTGCTAAGGATAGGGCACCAAACCCAAGGCCCCAAGGAGGTGATGATGGGGTGACTCATCCTAGATACCTAAAATGTGGGAGAAAACATGGTGGTACATGTTAAAAGATTATATCGTAAGGTATGAACATTCTATGAAAAAAGTGATGCCATAAGGTAGAATAAATCACGACTCCTACCTAAAAGATGATATCGTAAAGTAGGAGACCTTCGGTAAAGATTATATCGTATGGTGTGGACATTCTACTGAAAAGACCATGCCGTAAGGTAAAAAGAATCATGGTTTCTACCTAAAAGATTATATTGTAAAGTAGGAGATGTCTTATACTACCTATCAAAAAGACTATGTCGTAAGGTAGGGGTATTGGTAACACTCTTCAAAAAGGTTATGCCGTAAGGTGAGTGAGTGGCTATTTGGCCTATCTCATGTATGTTTGTGTAAAGTTCGAGTATAAGTATTCCATATTGAGTTTATGTTCCTTGATTATGGTTTACAAGCATGTTTTACCTTAAGCATTATTCATGTATGCCATATTGATATTATACTTATCCTTTGGTTATGTTTACACATTTTGATTACGTTGCATATCCCTTGCTTGCATTGCATCCTACATACTTAGTACATTCAGACGTACTAATGCATACTCTCTGCCTATATGATGTTACCATGTAGGATTTGGAGCATCTATTAATCATCCTCCATGTGGCTAGATTGTCTTCCGCATGATAATTTATGGTAAGTCCTCATCTTCAGGGACACAAGCTATGCTACTCTTGTTTTTTTTTTATCTCTTTATGTTGGATATTTGATACTATGTTGGTGAGCCTGGAAATTGTCTTGGCCTTCGTTCAAGTCTACATTTAGAGGTGTTGTTGGAATAATTGAAGTACTTATACTTTGAGCTTTGACTCTTTAATAATTTATGACAATTTGACTCTTTCCCTTATCTTTTATTTATTATTTATATTATTTACTATTGTTTATTTTGCTTTCGCGACCAAGGATGTGTGTATGATATGCTACGAGGCTTGTTTGGGGGTTCCTTTGGGTTCCTCATTTGCCGTGTCACACTTAGGCCCTAGTTTGGGTCTTGACACATATGATATCAGAGCAGTAGGTTGTTAATGGTCCTTGGCATCCATCACACCGCATCGATTAGAGTATTGTTCATGGTTGTGAAACACGCCGCAACTATGAGTAAGAGGCTATGAGGCGCTTTAGGAAATATTTCACTTCTTCATGGTCTATATTGTGCCTTAGTTGTAAGGTAAGACTTTTTCCCCTAACGAATGTTCTTTGCTCTTCTAGTTATTGATCATGACACTATAAAGAGGAAGACCAAGGAGGGGTCATGCAGATATAGGACAACTGGCTTACCCCGTTCCTCAAGCTCCTCAAGATGGAGGGGCTACTGAAGTTGAGTTCCGGAATGCTATTATGATGTTGGCATATACTATGGCCAACCAAATTCACCAAACGGACCAAGCCCTTACTCTGACTTTTAAGGTGAGGGATTTCACTAGGATGAACCCACCAAAGTTCCATGGATCCAAGATGGATGAGGATCCCTAAGAGTTTATAGATGATATCTATTATGGGGGTCAATTTAGAGGAGAAGACAGAACTAGCGGCCTACCAACTAAAGGGAGTGGCTCAAATTTGGTTTGTGCAATGGAAGGGGGAGAGGGGAAATGATAATGCCATTCCTTGGGAGGAGTTCGAAGCCGCATTCCTCAACCAGTTCTTTCCTATTGAGCTAAGAGAAGTTAAAATGATGGAGTTCATGAATCTTAAGTAACGCTCTATGAGTGTGAGAGAGTATGCCCTCAAGTTCAATAAGCTCTCCAAGTACGCTCCTCAATTGGTGGTCGAGCCGAGGTCTAGGATGATCAAATTTGTGATGGGGGTATCTAACTTGGTTAATAAGGAGTGTCATGCCACCATGTTGATAGGTGATATGGATTTATGCCACCTCATGACCTACACTGAACAACTTGAGGGAGAGAAACTTAGGAAAAAGAGAAGTGGGGAGTCCAAAGGGCTCAAATTGATTGTAGCTCCTAAGATCAAGAGTCCGACGATGCTCCAATCAAGAGGGTTGCTAAGGATAGGGCACCAAACCCAAGGCCCCAAGGAGGTGATGATGGGGTGACTCATCCTAGATACCTAAAATGTGGGAGAAAACATGGTGGTACATGTTAGAGGAACGTGGGTGCATGCTTTGGGTATGGTGAGATGGGCCACAAAATTTTGGATTGCCCAAATGCTCAAAATAAGGTTGGAGATGGTTGGCCACAAGGGCAAGGTGGACATGTTGATCAAAGTATTCAAGAAGGCCAACAAAGGGGTGCTCCACAACATAATCAGTTCTATGCTCTTCAAGGGAGGAAGGGGTAGATGAGGCGCCCGATGTTGCTACCAGTATGTTGAAGTTTCTTTTAACTTTGATCTATATACATGAATAGGTCTGGGTGTCACTATTTCTTTCATTATTCCTTTTGTTGCTAGTGGGCTTCATATGTGTCCCGAATTGTTGTATGAACCCTCTTAGTTTCTACCCCATTGATGAGACTATTGTTGCTAGAAAAGTCTATAGATATTATCCCATGGTCATATTGCATTAGGTCTTGCCTTATGATCTTTTTGAACTTAGATATGGTGGATTTTGGTGTCATTTTTGGGATGGAGAAGTTACATGCATATTGTGTCTCTATTGATAGTAGGACTTGTAATGTTAGATTTCAATTCCCTAATAAACCCGTCCTTGAGTGTTAGTGAATGGGTACGTCCATTCTTGTCTTAAGGTCCAATCGATCTCTAAGGGTTGCATTTATCATCTTTTATGAGTAGGGATGTTGAGCATAAGGTCCCTCCTCTTAGGTCGATTCTGGTGGTCAATAAGTTCTTAATGTCCTTTTTGATGTTTTGAATATGGGGTAGTGTCATTTGATTTGGGTAATGCACCGACTATGCCTATAGGCCTCATGAATAAGGTCTATACCCTACCTTGGTATGTTTATGGTGGTCTTTGGTGATGATATATTGGTTAATTTCTGTAGTAAGAAAGAGCTTGTGAATCATTTGAGGGTGATATTGCGAATTTTGAGGAATTGAGGTTGCTTGCTAATTATGGAAAGTGGAGGTTTTGGGATGATGAGAGGGTGGTTGGAGAAGTTTCCCGATTGACTAGGTTAGGTAAGAGATTGGGTGAAGTTGAGAATGGTGGCGTAGTAGTTTTGACGGTTCCAAATCTTCTTTGGTTGGAGAGGTCTAATTTTAGCAAGACCTTGATTCTGCCTTACTAGAGTTGGAGGTCTTGGTGAGGGATGGTAGAGTGGAGGTTTTCTCCCAAGGGGGGGATGGTGGCTTTTGGTACCAAAGTGGACTATGTGTGTTTAAGGTTGACAATTGGGTTAAGGTTTATAGGTCTTTGTAAGGTATGTAGGAGAAATTGGCAAGGTTACATAAGGATGAGAGTTGCCTATGGATATGAATATGATTCTTTTGATTTTCTATGTGTCTATAGTGAAGTGGTGTGGTGACCCAAGTGCTATGGTAACTTTGAAGGTTGTGGATGTGATGAGGGATGATTTGACTTATGAGGAGGTTATAGTAGAAATCTTGGGTATACAAGTGGAAGGTTGAGAGGCAAGGATGTCACTTCCATCAAGGTTCATTGGAGGAATTGACAAGACAAAGAAGTCACTAGGGAAGTAGAAGCGGTCGTAAAGGAGTGATATTCGTACCTCTTTCACTCTCTTCAAGCTTAAGATAACTACAATGTCCTTCATGAGATTCCAAGTTTTAAGTTTCAGATCGTATGTCATTTGCATACATTCATGTTTATATTGACAAGTTCATAGTGATTTTGACACTTTGTTGAGATTTTTAAAATGATGTTTAAGTGCATTATTGCATTCTTCTGTGGACAGAAATCATCTTGATTACTCCTCCTATATATGTTTCTTTGACATTCGGGGATGAATGTTCCTAAGGGGTAGATATTGAAAGGACCCCAAAAAGTATCGAAAAGGTGCTTTGGAAGTGCCCGTATTTGTAATTTTCATATATCTTAAAATTCGTACGTGATATCAAAAATTTGACTTCATATTCTTGATCAGGGGGCAAAATTGAATGTAAAATGGGTATAACTTGAATTTTAGAGGTCCTGTAGCGAAATTTTATTTTACCAAAAAATTCATTTCTAGTAGGCCTTCCGTTGGCTCCGCGATGCAAAGCTGTCGCGGAGTAGTACTTTTTTTTTAATTTTGGCCTAAGGCTTTGGGTCTTGGGCATATGCCTTCTCATGCGTAAAACCTTCTACACTTATTTAACTCCATATCATACAAGACATTCCCTAAAACCCTCTCAAACACTTAGACAAATATTTCACCCAAATTCAAGTGTCCCAATCTCATTTTGGATCTCAAGAATTTCATTCAAGCTTCAAATTCTCAATCAAATCTTCATCAAGGAAATCTCCAAAGTTGAGATATATGGGTTTAACCACTGGGTCCTTTCACCCATGGTGCCCAATCTTCCTTTTTATGTAAATTGCATGCTTTCAAGTCGTATTACTTAGGGGTACTATTTATTATAGATTATGACTATAAACTGTGTTGGGGTTATGTGAAATATTGATTAACTATGCATGTTTTGAGTTATGACAATATGATCTATAGTGAGATTTGATGACGGGTTTTAATGTATCTTGCAAGAGGGTATTACTAAGTATTGATGAGTTGTTTTACATTAAGTTTCCTCATATGTTTTCACTCTTGAATTGCATAATTTTGAACTAGCATTACACACCCGCCAAGTGTTTGATGAAATGTCTTGACATGAATTCTATAGTCATTGATGGTCCATTGCATGGGTTTCTAGTCAAGTGACTTTAGGATGAATAAGGGAATGTATATATGTGTTGGATTCATGTAAAGTACCTATGGCATTGCAAATGAATTGTTGGGCTTCCATGTTTGTTGTGTTCTTGGGTAAATAAGAAGTCGTTTCTTGATATTTGAATGTAATTGCTTAATGAGCTATTTTCATGACTCCTACGAAAAAACTATATCATAAGGTATGAATATTCTACAACACCTACCGAAAAGGTCATGCCGTAAGGTAGAGTGACTAATTGTTCCTATCTAAAAGATTATATTATAAGGTAAGGATATCTTGCAACACCTATCAAAAAGGCCATGCCGTAAGGTGCAAATCGTGGTTCCTACCAAAAAGATTATATCGTAAGGTATGGACATTCTATAAAAAAGGCCAGGCCATAAGGGAGAATGAATCATGGCTCCTACCCAAAAGAATATATCTTAAAGTGGGGGATGTCTTATATTACCTATCAAAAAGACTATGTCGTAAGTTAGGGGTATTGGTAACATTCTCCGGAAAGGTTATACCCTAAGGCGAGTGGGTGGCTATTTGGCCCATCTCATGTATGTTTGTGTAAAGCTCATGTATGAGTATTCCATATTGAGTTGACGTTCCTTGATTATGGTTTACAAACATGTTTTATGTTAAGCGTTATTCATGCATGCCTTATTGATATTATACTTATCCTTTGCTTATGGTTACGCATTTTGATTATGTTGCCTATCCCTTGCTTGCATTGCATCCTATATACTTAGTACATTCAAACGGACCAATGCGTACTCTATGCCTACATGATGTTACCATGTAGGAACCGGAGCACCTATTGATCATCCTCCACGTGGCTAGATCTTCTTTCAAAAGATAAGCTTTGGTGAGTCCTCAAGTTCAGGGACACAAGCTATGCTGCTCTTGTTCTTTGTTATTTCTTTATGTTTGATATTTGATACTATTAGGGTGAGCCTAGAAAGAGTCTTGACCCTTGCTCAAGTTTACGTTTAGAGGTGTTGCTGGAATAATTAAAGTACTTATACTTTGATCTTTGACTCTTTAATGATTTTTGACAATTTGGTTCTTTCCTTTAGTCCCGAATTCTTTTATTTATATTATTCACTATTGTTTATTTTTCTTCCGCGATCAAAGATGTGTATATGATATGCTAAGTGGCTTATTTGGGGTTCCTTCGGGTTCCTCATTCGTCGTATCATTCCTAGGCCCTAGTTTGAGTCATGACAATCGGTATGGAGATGTCTATACTTATCTTTGAGAGGCTATGAAGACTGTTAGGAAACCTCCTTTAGTTTATTCTTTCTTTATCATGCATCTTCAGTTCAATGTGATTCTCTTCGCTTTATTTTACTCCCTCTTACTTACAAGAATAATTCATGCTTGATTCTTTATGTGTGTAGTTAGCGGGTTGTATATGACTTGAATATTAGATCTAATACTAAAGTATAAGTAACATATACTTAAAAAAAGATGTGTGGTTAGATTTAAAATATTCAACAATTAGAAAATGTTGAGTAAGATGATGACTCGATAATGCACTTTGAGTATATTTGAGTGATGTCAAATAATGATATGAGGGACTTAATGATTGTGTTATCCTTTTTGGGGTTAGGTACCAGTAGCAGAAATGGTCTTGCTGTGGTATGTACGATACCTAAAGTGGTTCGAAAATTAAAGATGGAATGTTAAAGGGATGACTTGATAATGAACTCTGTAAAGTTGCAAACTACTATTAGTAAGTTGTCATAATTTGTATGGATTGCTTAGCTAATGAAAAGAATGATGTTGTACCAATTGAGGTCAGAATTTCTATTATGGTTTTTTATAGATTGAGTAGATGTCAAGGAGGGTCATGATATGGCTATCGCAATGATAGTGATGCTTACTTGGTTAGAGTTAAGGAGCGTTTTACTTTTCTAGCGACCGAATTTGTGAAAAAAATGTGTATTGCATAGGCTAGCATCATGATGGATTGAATAATGTTTTGTAACTTTTTGATGGGTAGAAGTATGCGGGCTAGTTTGGTACTACTTTCTGGATAGGTAGGATGAGTTCTAGCGGTGGATCTAATGAACTTTCACGATGTAGCATTAGTGGTATATGAAAATGGATATGTCGATTATCAATTGAAAATACTAACTAATTAAGGAGTTATTAGTGTATCACAGACTCATTTAATAAGATTTAATATTGCATTTCATATTTGAGAAATTAACTAATTTGTTACTCTGGATGCTTGGGTAAGCATTAATTATAAGAAAGATTTTAGTGGTGGATCTTTCATACAATTAAGACATTTAGGTTGTGATGTATATTTAGGGGATTCTAGATAAGGACTATTAATCCATAATAAGATCCAAAGGAATTGATCAATATTGAAATAATAAGTAGATAATATCAAAATGATTAGCTTAAGAGTAATGAAAGTCCCAGCCAGTGTACTTGTGTAAAGGCACTTGAGAATTTTAGTAAGAAAATGTATAGAATAATCTAGTTAGTCCTTTGAATTGATCG
>DF362498.1:7574-21868 GCA_000787875.1 Solanum virginianum | reverse complement strand
GATATAGTAGATTAGGTGTCATATTGATGATGAGGTTAACTTTGAGATGATGGCAACAACCATAGAGCATAATGGTAGTAGGATTCGTAATGGATTACGATCAAGATGCAATCATATGATAAGGATTTTTAATTCAGTGAATTCAGTATGGTAAACACAATTTGTAGGTATCAAAGTTACATTTTCTACTATTTGATGAGTAACATGATCATAAGAAAAGATGTAGCATGTGTTGAGATACTGCATTAATAGAATTGAAAGGAGCTAGAGTCATAAATGAATAAATTAGTGAGATGTTGGGATATTTACTTTGATTGTAAAGGTAAAAAATGTGTTTTTTGAGAGAAGTAGAGAATTGAATTTAAAGCCATATGATTTTATTTGTTTTGCTTTGGTTATGGTGATAGTGTTATTGGTCATTGATTTGAAGGTGTTAGATAATATTTAGAAAAGAAATCCATATATGTGCGTCTTGAATATGGTGATAATCTTTTTTTTTTTTGTGATTTTGAGTATGGTAATTAGTACATTGAATTTTTTTGCAAGAGATATGGTAAGGTCAGATAAAGAGATGATCTATAAAAAGTTGAGATACATGAATTCATAAAGATCTCAAGTTATGAGCTAATACGGATAGATAAAGGAATTGGGGTATAAGTTATTATAAAGATTCAAAGTTTTCATTGTTAGTCTATAGTTGTTTGTAGTATGTTTTGTTTAGATATGAGTTGGTAAGGTAAGAAATAATTGATAGCATTGAGTATTCAGCATTCTGAAGGACTTGCATGTGGTTTGGGCCATAAATTTAGTTAATTTTTGTTGAAGGATCTAAAGAAGTGCTCCACTTAAAATTTTATTTTAGAGCATGAGGTAAAATGTCATGTGTTGTTGTTCAGAGAATAAAGTTGATAAGTGAGTTAGTGAAAGAACAAGAATCTGATATATTGAAGAGTTCAGGGTATCTAAAAATTGTGTCGTAAGAAGAATCTAAGAGAGGTGAAGGAATAAGACCTCCCATATAAACCCTAGGTTCGAAATTAAAGATTTTACTCATTTTTGCCTCTGAGCTTAGATATGACCATGCAATATGTATTTGTTCGGCACAAGTTTACTAGGATTTTATTAGTGACTTTTATGAAGACTGAGTTTTGATTTGAGTGACAAATAATGATGTTTGAAATATGCCACTATTTTTATATTAGTCTAGATTGTTCAATTATGATAGATGACTTATGGGGGCACTTTGATATAGACATATAGCTCTACATGATTATTCAGGATATTAAGGGGGTTTGAAATTACTCTATTAATGAGATTACATAGATTATTGTGATGCGTTACATAGACACTTGATGATGACTAGAGGTTATGTGCTTATGGTATGCAGAATTATTAAGGTGATTGAATCAGTCTAAGTTTTGGCATGAGGTATATGATGATTTGAATGGTAGTTGAAATTTGGTATGTGAGAGATCGCTTGAAATTGATTTTAGGTATAATTAAATAACTTTATCTCGATGAGAAAAGTGCTATCAAATTTGAAATTAATTCTATCAGCTTTGTGTGTGATTTTTGTCTATAAGAAGTGCTTAAATAACAAGAGATGAAGCCATAGTTTGAAATATTTGAAGGTGATAATGTGTTGCTAAGCAGATTTTGATCCTAGTAATAATTTGAGAGAATGGTAAATGACCAGTATTGCTATGATATTTTGTTAGTATTAAGAGCGTTGTCGTTGATGCAGTACTTTGAGGTGTATATGGAGTTTGATAATTAAGTATGTGTATGATTGTATTGGGGACCAGATAGGTTAATTGTGAGTAGCAAAAAAAAAAAGAAGATGGGGTCAGATGAATGAAAACGTTTAATGGGGGCACTATAAAAGGAGTATATTGTATTATTCAACTTTGATTCTGTGCATTATTATGTGATTACCTATCTCATTATGGGTATGTTTTAGAGTATTACTCCTTGCCTATTCCCCCTCGTGTATTCACTTATGTAGACGGGGTCCTTAGTGGTGGATCGGGTGAACCCATTCTGCATTTTTCTTTTGGTAAGATAGGATGCTTGTGCAGACTTGATTATTTCAATAATGATAGGTTTAGTATTTTTTTGGGATAGTTGAAATATACAAGTGGTTCTACACACAAACTTTGCTCATGTAAATTTATAGAAGAGCTATCATGAATATTTATAATTGTCCAGCGGTATTAAGATTCATCTCGTCATTGAGGTTATGTTTTGGCTATGTATGATTGAATATGAGGCCCGTTGGGTCTACCTTTGTCACTCTTTTGCTCTTAAGGGTTATTTATAGTCACAACTATTGATCTAGTATTTTTGATAGTGTTGTTAGAGAATCTATTTATTTTGGTGTATCGTTCGCTAAGTGGTTACTTAATCATTATCTCCGTTAGATCAAAAAAATCTGATTATCTATGATGAGTATCCAATGTCTAAAGATCACATTTTATGACTTAAGCTTGTGGAAGCATTTGATTGAGAGAATGAAATCTTAACACGACCCATGATAGTTTGTGTATTAGAAATGTGGCATGATTGATTTAGATTCACTTTTGATTATGGTCGATATTGATTTAGAATTTTATCATGGTTATATAAGAAAAGATTCGTCCTAAATTTTGAGTTATGGTCTAGTGGGTTGTTATTCAGATCGTGTTTAAGGATTAGCCCGTTGCTTGAAAATCATTACTAATTTGTATATCTATCAAGTATGATTCAAAAATTTAGTTCTTAATGGTTGATTTTGATGGACTGATTTTAAAGAGGAGCTTATCTTCCTTCTACTTCTTTATGTTCGAGGACGAACATGATTTTTAGTGGTGGGTAATGTAATGACCTGTTAGATCATTTTGAGAATGAGTCCTCACTTTTTCATAAAAGATTCTTTTTGTAAATTTAAATTAAAATTTTTGGACTAGTCAATAATTATGATTATTTAATTGACAGATAATTTTAGATAATTAATTTAATTGGTGAACTAAATTATTAATGTATTTAATATCCTGTATCACTTGACCCATAATTATTAAAATAAACTTAGTGAAATCTGTTGCTTTTGATATCAAGTAATTCTTTTTTTTAAAAAAAAGAAAGAAAGAAAACTAAAATAATAAATATTCAGAGAGAAAGCATTAAAAAATTAAATAAATAAAAGAAAGGGCTAAAAGCCCCCAAAAAAGGAACATAAAGGAAAGAGAAAAGTCAGACTCCAACAAAAGGAAAAAAATGCAGAAATGGAAATGAAAAGCAGTAGAGAAAAAGAAAAGAAGGGAAGAAAAGAAAAGAAAAAAATGTGAAGACAAATTGTGATTTTCATCCCAAAATATCAAGGTAATTATTCTCGTCTTTTCTATTAAATTTTTATGAGATTATGAATGATTTTTAGGGTAGAAATGTGTACAAATTAAGTTAAATTAAGAAAATATAACTCTAGGGTTTTTAAAATAAAATTCTGAGTTGGGGGTCGAATAACGATCCATTTTAGTTGAAATTTGACATATGAGTTTAGTTTATTATGAGTAAACATAATTTGAAAGAAAATTTTAGATTTAAATTCGAGGGCTCGAGGTGACTTTTTGACTCGATTTTTGAGCCGAAAATAGATATAGCAATATGGGTGTCATTGAATTCATATTCTTATGTAGATTATGTATTTGAATAGATTTTGACCATCCGAAAGTATTATGAAAGGCTAAAGATTCAGAGCATAATTCGTTTAATTGAGGCAGGTGAACTTTCGGAACTTTGTAATTCTCATAGAATTTCCAAATTTTCCTTTCTTCCATGTATGAAACATGAAAAATTTATGATATTATAAAATAGGGTGATTAAATATAAATGTGAGTTGGTGTGGTGTTGTAGCACTTGAATTAAAAATGTGGTTAAATGATGTGAATTCTATATTTAGATATGTGGTTGTGATTGGTGATTTTATGAGTGGATTTATTTTGAACCTCATCTCATGCTCATTTATTCTATGTCACACATACTTGCATTTGTTCTGGATACTAATATGAGTAAGGTAATGGGATTGGGACTAAGGTCTTTACCAGTCGAGATGTGATATCGAGGTCATTGCTGGCGATATTTTGATACTAAGATCTTTGCTAGTGATATTGTGATGTCGAAGGCATTACCGACAATATTGTGATACTGAGATCTCTGCTAGTGATATTGTAATGCCGAGGTCATTGGAATATTGTGATATTGAGATCCTTACTAGTGATATTGTGATGCCGAGATCATTGCCGACAATTATTGCATATGCATTGCATCTCATCCTTGCATATTCTTATGTGACATGCTGCTATTCCTATGATTGACTGTGTCATCAATTGTGATTTGTGGCTTTTGATTTTGAATTGTGATATTGTGAACACTATCTTTGTTGTGTATTATGTGTTGCTGGGCTGGGCTGATTTTCTATGCAGGTTATAGTTGTGGAGGTTGGTTGGGATGAACATAGTTTGTGTATTCTGTTGGACTTACTTTGCATTGTTAGTTGACTTGCTGTGTACCGTGTGGTTGGTACTCACCTCTTGCTTCTACATTTTTGTAGGTTAGGTGGTTGGATCTTTGTGATACTCTCTCTTCTCTTTCTACTCTAGGCTTTCTATGGAGATTAGTGAGGTAGCTATTTGTCATCTCAGCGAGCCTTATCCTCATATTTATGATCTTTTTCTACTTTAGAGACAACATCATTTGTGATTAGTATTTTTCTGTCAAATCTATTGTAAAATATTAGAGGCTTGTACACGTGACAACCAGGTTTTAGGGGATTTTAATTAAGTTGGCTTATTATTCCTAGTTAAAATTTTCACTTTGTATTATTCGTTCGCTTTTTATTTTTATAATTGGGCTTTAGGTTGACTTTTCTTGGTGGAATAAGATGAGTACCATCATGTCTATTTTTGGGTCATGACAATTATGGTTAGCCTTTCCTATATGACATGTGTATGAAAACTATGAACTATGATGTATGACAAGTCTTATGAATATATGATTTTTGACGAGTGTTCCATGGGATTTGATTAGCACCAAATGAGGCTTAAGGTGGGAACTTGACCTAAGGGTTTTCTAATTGAAACTTCTAGGCTCATAACTATGTTACCACTGTAGAATTATTTTTACCAATATGATTCGCTAGTGGACCCACATAGTTTGTGACACCTTATTTTTACAAGGTAGATATTTACCTTGGCAAGTAGACTTCTTTTTCTATGATATGTGGGTCGATATTAGAGTTCCTTGTTATAACTCACATGATCTTATTTTCAGTTATGGTTACTTTCCACATACGTATAGTTCTTATGATGATTTACTTGACTACTTATGTAATAACCCATATGTTGAAAAGCTTGAAAAATGAAGAGTTGCAGAAATTTTGGAATTGCGATGGTATTACAAGCCAATCTACGACTCGTAGATTAAACCACGGGTGATAGTCATGCTTTGTGATTATGGGCCAAAAGTTGGTGAAACATTTTGTTTGTTAGAAGTCATACTATGAGGGACATTACGAGTCGTACTTACGAATACAACTCATAGACTAGATCGTGAAAAAGGACCATGGAGGATTGAAATTTTTCTAAGTCTGGGGAGGTTCTACGAAAGGGTATATCGTTCGTAAATGGAATTACGGATCATAATATTGGTTCGTGATTTAGAAGGCGTAATTTTCAATAGTTAAAAGTTTTTGACATGCATTGTACGAGGGCCTAGTATGACTCATACTCCATTCTATGACCCATAAGTAGTGGCTTATAGGTGGATTTGATATTTTTCAAGTAAAGGGCTTTTTGGTCATTTCTAATCTTTTTGACTCCTAAATTACGTCATTTTGACCCTCCTAACTAACTTAACTGACTCAATTCTTATAAAACCTATTCCTAATTCATTATATTTCACTCACTTTCAAAATACTCTCCCAAATTCTCCACTTTTCTCTCTCTAAGCAAAGACTCTATTGCAGCTAGGATTTTAAGTTTTGCTAAGATTTTAAAGGTTTATTTATCTAATTTATAAAATTTCTCACTTGAGGTATATAGGGCTTCATTTGTGGACTAGAATTATCCATGAAGCCTAACTCAAATCTTCCTTTTTCCCAAAGTCTAAGCATGGTTTCCTAGGGGTTTATGATGACACTTCAAATGATTGGATTATGATTATTATACCTAATTATGCATGAATTATGAAGAAATTACATGAGTTCCATGATTTTCAAGTGAACATATATGATTTCAAGTATATGATGATTAGGACTTGTTGAATTGATATGGGTTCTGTTACTAATGATCCAAATTATTTTCAATTGCACGATTCTCACATGATTTTCATCTAAGTGCATAATTTTAGCTCAACTTCTCATGAACTCAGACATGACCCTAATATCCTATGACAAAGTTATGATTTTCATGAATATGATTCTAAGTATGAAAGTATGATTTGATGATGATGGAAAACATGATTCGACGATGATGATGAGAGTGACTTAAAATCCTAATGTTTATTAAATGATGATAAGATGGGGATTATACCACACTATATCTAAAATTATGTAGATGAATGTTTTTATGAGATTATGATACCTATTTTGCAAGTTATGAAAGTATAAATTATGTTGAAAGCTATGTTTATGCAAGCTTATATATTCTTAGGATTTGACTTAATGCCGAATGAGCTTGTGTGAGGGGGACTATATCCAAGGGTCTTTACATAAATCTTCAAGTCTCATAACTATGTTCCACCATAGGTTTATGATTATGTGCCTATAAGTTTAGCTAATGGATCCATGTAACATTATGATTATGTGATAGTCACCATGCTAGGGTTAAGCCTAAAGGGTGGGGTCTAGTCTTCCTTGACAAAGTAGACTCCTCTTTTGCTTGGTGTAGAGGGGACATTGGGATTCCTTGTAATAGCCTATATGGTTTGTTGTTGATTATGATCTTATTCCCACATATATGCTAGGTTGTGGAAGGTTTTGATGATGTTTCTATTCATATTTTAAACATACATTGGTCATTCATATCTTATCCTTATTTTATTGCTATTATTATACATATTGCTATTATATATGATGTTTCCTTGAGGCATGACATACCTATATACTTTGTACATTCCATATACTAAGTCATACTTCTCTGCCTACATGATCTAACCATGTAGGGATGGATGATGGCGAGACTATTCCTCCATTTTGTCACTAGATTTACGTTTTGCTTTAAAGATTGTTGGTGAGTTCCCATGCTTCTGAGAAAAATCTTGTTCATTTTATGCATTTATATGTTCAGACCTTATGATTTCATTTGTTATTCTATCTTAAGGGGAAGCTAGTAGCAAGTTCTAGACCCCGCCAAGATGTATGATGTAGTGACATGTTTGGACTGGAAATTATGACTTTTAGTTGCTATGTTCCACATGTTTACTCTTTTGTAAATTTCTTACTTTACCTTATGTATGTTTATGATATGAACAAGAGGCTTGGTTGGGGCGCCTTTGGGTGTCATATTCTCCATGTCACCACTAGGTCCTAGGTTCGAGTCGTGACTACTTATGATACTTATCTTTACTTGATATTCTTATGATTTACTTATGTATTAATCTCTCATGTCTACTTATGATTTTACTACTCTTTTGTCATGGTATATTAAATGGTTACTTACATATTATGATTTATTGTGCATTGCATTGTCTACATACTTAGTACATTCAAATATACTATTGCATACTCTTGCCTACATTATTTTATAATTTAGGAGAGGATCCCCATTCTGCTTCTCACACTTGTGGCTAGATTTTGGAGTTCACTTTGAAAACTTGCGGTTTGTCCTCATACTTCGAGGACGAACCACATGTTATTCTTCCTTATAGTGATTAGCCTTTATTGAAAATCGAGAATATGTAAGTTGTTACTTTTGAGGGTGAACTAAGAACATGTCCATAGCCGCCAACTATGTTAGACTATTTAGAGGCATGTTGGATTGTGTAACAAGTCTATTTTTCCTTTTATTCTTTGTAAAGCTTGCTCCTTTTCTTTTATGATGTTGAAATGAGACCAATTCTCTATTTTTGTATAACTTGTGATGATGCTCTATTGCCTTATGTATACTTATTGATATGCTAAGATGGCTTGATTGAAATCCTTTGGGGGTTTCAATCACTATGTTTTACCTAGGGTGTAACTTGGATCGTGACTTATTTTTACCCTATAAAACTACCCATAACCATTTTTTTTTACTATTACTTCACCTCAATCCCAAATATTTCCCTAATTTCACAAATTCCCCCAAGTCTTCTTCTCCAAATTTTTCTCAAGCGCAAGGATGGTCAAGTTAGGATTTCTTGCAAATTTCTTCATCAAAATTAAGATTTCAAGCTAGATTTCTACCTAAGGTATATGAGTGTTCATCTATGGTTCCCTTTCACTCATGAAGTCCAAAGAATCCTTCATTTTTTAAATCAATTTCAAGTATGCATCTTCATGGATTTAAAGGATTTTTATTCAATATCATGAATTATGATTTCTATTATGATTATTGTTCCATTCAACATGAATTTGATATCAATTGCATGATTTGATGACTTTCAAGTGAATTCTCTACAAGGCTATATAAGGTTCATGATTTGCATTGTGGGTTCTTTCAATTATGATAATTGTTATGATTCTTCATGATTATGCACGATTTCATTGATTTACAAGTTGGTATAAGATGAATCCATGCAAGTTACCCTAGCTTTACTATAGATTATGGTCATGAATGTATAAGTGCACCAAGTTTGTTAAGCATGCAAATTATGAATTATGAAAGTTCCTTAAATAATGAATGAAAGATGGTGAAAGAATTTTCTCACCTAATCATGAATTCTAGGTATGATAAGAAAATTTTTCACATTGATGAATCACCAAGGTTTTAGTGAGCTATTCTAGTTATGATGATGACTTTAATGACTTAACTTATAATATATTTCATCGATGTATGATTTTACTATTCTATTAGAATTTGACTTAGAACCGATAAAGTTTGAGGTGGGGTTCAGTTTGGAAGACACAAGGTTATTTTTCCAAGGGAATCTAATAGCAACCTCTAGCTCAAAACTTCGTACCACTATAGATCTGCCTTATAGACCTAGCTAGTAGATCTATATATAACTCATGATTTTGAATCTAGATAGTGGATCTACATATAGCTCATGATATTGAATGAATGTACAATCACAGAGTTTACCTTGGCAAAGTATCCTCTCTCTTCTCGATATGGCAGTTAAATCAGATTCCATCTTATAGCTCGCATGGTCGTACTATCGGTTAAGATTCATATCTTAGAAAATAATTAAGTTTACTTAAGGCTTTTACTCTGATGGTTTGATCACATGATTTTTACTTATGTTTCATCTCATGTCTTACCTCATGTTACATTATTATGGTCTTGCATCTCATATTTCATGTACTATATTATCCCATTTTGTAACACTTCAAATTTCTTTTAAGTTAAGACCAATCCATCCTTCATATGGTATAAGGTTATACCGAATGATTATTAATTGAGTATAGGTTTTAAGGTCAATTCTTTAGTATGAGTATAGATTTGGATATGAATTAATATAATAATAATCCTCTTGCACAAAGTTGAGTTAAAAACTTCCTTCTAATTGAGTTTTAATATAAGATTATATAAAAGACAGGATATCCAATAACATCTAATTTGTGCATATATGTGTTAAGATCAATTTTAAGTATTTAAAGTATATTAGATGTGGTTTAGGGTCATAAGAGATCTCTTAAACCAAGCCTAGCTCAAAAAATTCTATTGGCTAAGTTTTTGCATGAGTTCGTACAAGGTTCTACTTCAAACACCCATATCTCTCAATATATAAGGAGTTATGTGAACCATAACCTATCAAATTGAAGTATTTGATTCTTATTTCTAACTCCACTAATTTTGGCTCTATAATACCCCTTAAGTTAAAAGGCTGGATTAGGGGAAAGGTGTAAAAAATCTGATTTGAGGTCTGCTATGTACGAGCACCATCTATGGATCATGGTTGGAGTTATGGGTCATAGATAGGCCTTGTGGTTGGGTTTACATATCATAGTCATGTTTGTGGGTTGATATTTTGAAGGATAGATTTTAGGATTCAAGAGGATAAAAGGTGTTACACGAGTCATACTTTAGTTTATGGAGCATAAAAGTAGTTTATGGAACTTGGGAAAACTTGGAATTTTTTTCACATTTTTGGGTCAGTCTATGAGGCCCTATTTGTGGGCCATTATTTTATATATAGGTCATCATCTAAGGTCATGGTTTGATCCAAGAAAATTTAGGTATCAAAAATTTTGGAAAATGATTAGGACAAGATCTTTCTATGGGTTGCAGTCTATTCTACGATCTATAGATGGGTGATTTGTGGATAGGTTTCATAAACTTGAAAATTAGGTCTACTTTCTATGAGACCCTTTCTACGAGTTGTAAATGGGTCTATGACTTGTGGAATCAGTTCATAGTTTCCCACTACATGTAAAGTCCCATACTTCGAAAGGTGAAATCGAGGCTAGAAAATTATTTTTTAGAAATTTTGGCCCAGAAAGCCCACCAAGACACCTTGTACAAATAGTAGGTGCACACCACTATCTATGGAAAGGTTTGTGGGAGGGACTCTTAGTAGAATTGAGGGCTCTACTAACGAGGGTTCAACGCATAGGACCCTCCATGGGTCATGGTGCTTACCACGCCTCATAGAGTGGTCCGGTGGTAGGTACACCATCCTAGCCCATAAAGCATATGCTCTTCATAAGACATATGAAGACTTGTGGAGAGCGTCTTGAAAGGGATTCGTGCAGTGAACTTTGGGGACTTAAATGAGGTCTTTTCCCTCTTTCGTGGTTTAATATTTTAGGCTACCTTTTGAATGTTTTTACCCTCCCATATTATTATAACTATATCCTAAGCCCTCCATGCACTCTCATTCTCCCAAATTTATAATTCTCTCATCAATCTTCACTCTCAAGTTTATCTCAAGCTCAAGCGAGGAATTCATTGAAGAACCTTCAATTCCAAGTCAAAATTTATCTTCAATCTTCCAAATTTACCCATGAGTACCTTTCACTCATGGATCCTACCTATTTTCTCATTATTTCATCTAATTTCAAGTATGATCAAGTGATGGCTTTAATGATTTTGATCTCAAATGATACTATTATGACATGGATTATGTTTATATATTTAAATATGCATAAACTTCTTTCGATTTATATGAATTACATGATATACATGAGATTTCTCAAGCATACTATGTTGATTAAGGAAATTGTGAATAAGGTCTTCAATTATGACTTAAATGATCTTAAATTCAATAACTATGTATGTAAGTCTCAATTACCATGATTTTTAACTTGTTAAATATGAACCCATGTTTTTCTCCTATCATTCCTCACATGATCATGCACGTACAAGGTTTTCAAACAAGATTATGACAATGAATAAGGGATTTAGGACCTTAAGGTTGACCTAGGGTTCTTATGGGAAGATTCAAAATTTTGAAAGACAACCTAGGACCTTAGTATGCTATGGATAGGGGATTTAGGACCTTCAGTTGATTCGGGGTCCCTAGGGGGAGATCCAGGATTCTAAAGGACGACCTAGGACCCTAGCATGAAATGAGCTACTCTTATGCATGATGTTCTGAACTATGAGACCGAGATCAAGCTTATGATAATGATGTACAAGTATAAACTATGATAAATTATGATGACTAATTATGATTTATGATAAGCATGACTACATGTATATATTATGTATTCTGTGAGAAGTTGACTTACTACCGAGAGGACCTTAGAATTACGTTCCTGTTTGTTGAAGCATGACCCATTAAAGTAATTCCCACTGTCCCATAACTATATGCCACCATAGGAATAATGATGTTTCCCAATATGGGTTGCTAGTAGATCCCCATAGTTTATGATATGACTTGTAGAGTTCTACCTTGGCAAGTAGACTCCCCTTTTTCTGATATAGGGGCAATACCCAGATTTCATGTTATAGCTTGCATGATTTTATTGTTGGTTATAGTGACATTCTCATATATGTTTATGTACTATGATATCAGGCATCACTACTATCATGGCATATTTGTATGTTGACTCTTTTCTCTACTTTGGTTCAATATATATGTGCCCTTATTCATGTATCATTATTATGCAATTATTGGTACTATTTTCTTATATTGTATTGCATGCCCACATACTTAGTATATTCAAACATACTAACCCATACTTTAAGACTACATTATATTACAATGTAGGGACAAGTGACTATCTTCCTCATTCTCACGGCTAAATTTGGCTTGATTTTAGAGACAAATTGGGTAAGTCCTTATGTTTCAGGGATAAAACCTACTGCTATCTAGCTTTCATGTTATGCTTGAGACAATCTTTTTATTTTCATTGAGGGTGAGCTAGGGACATGTCTTAGCCTTTACCCAATTTATGACTTAGAGGCTTGTTGGACATAATGTTCTATTCTTTTGGCTTATACCTCTTATGATTATGATTATGTAATGACCATCTGGGTCATTAATGTTTTCCGAGTATTTTGCCTTAGTTAGAGCTTGTTGATAGTGAACCCAAGTCATTATGACTTCCTAGCTATGACAGTTCGGTATCCTGATCATATCCGAAAGGTCTGTAGTTTTTCATAATATAGGCTGGTGTAAAGTTGCAATGACTTTAGCTGTAACTCTGAGTAGATGGCCTCAGAACAAAATTTTGATAGTTCCATCGGCTGCAGAATGGCCAAATTAGGTTAGAAGCATATTCGGTTGGAATATCAAGATTTTCCATGTTGGTTTGTGCCAGGTTTTGGAATTTAGCCTCTAGAGTAGGCCAATAGTTGACTTTAGTCAACACCCTTGGTAAACGTGCCTAAATCAAATTTTGATAATACAGTTAGCTTTAGAACATTGAGTTTGGTCTAGAATGACTTTTTGTGTGATTTTCTAGGCTTTTGGGTGTATTTTGACCCCCTCGATATAGGCTTTTGGGTATATTTTGACCCCTTCAATAGATAATTTTGGTATTGGAAAGTGGGACTGACACCTCATTGTAATGACCTCCAATTGGAATTTTCACTAAACTATTGAGTCTCAAATGTCATTTCCAATCAAATTTCATATAGGATTTGTATTTTTTTTGACTTTGGATAAGGCTAGAGGATCAATATTGAGTTTTAGTCGTTACTGAAGTCTAAGGTGGGGCGCTGACATGGCCGAACGATAGGCCACCACATGGCAGACATTGAGAAAATAATATATAAATCCTCGAATTTTCGGTTTGTCAAAAACTAGAACAAAACTTTGCGTAGCCATATTTCAATCGTTTTAATTTGATTTCGACGATTTAAAGGCTAAAATGTATATTTTTTCGAGAGGAACATCATGGAGTGTCAAAAATTGCTTTTTAGAACGTCGTTCTAGGTAAAATGTTATTTTTGTTGCTGCTTATTTTTATATATATTTTTAGAAATTTTGACATGCAATTTTTTTTTATCCATTTTGAGTCAGCTTTTGATGAATTTAGGTCTATTCTTTGTCTTTTTGCAAGACACACACTGTGGTAATATCAAAATTGATCGATAGACCTCCATTTGTGCTAATATACATTTTTTGCTGTTGTTGTTAGTTTTTTCCAAAAAATGCAAAATGCAATAACTCAATCATTTTGTATCGATGTTTAGTGAAATTTTAGTCTAAATTGAAGAGTTTTTTGAGGCGCACACAGTGGTATTAATGGATTTCTCTGAAATTGTTCGCTTTGAGAGAAAATTAAGGTCAAACTGGTTGATATATATAGTTGTTATAAAAAAGAAATGTATTTTCATATTTGATTATCTAGTATTGTTTTAGGCCTTTGTGTGAGCTGTAATTTAAAATATAAGTCCAGGTAGTCATAAGGTTCATTTTATAGGGTTGCTTTTGAATTTCGAATGCGGGGTTCACTTTTCCTGATGGCCCAAAATTGATTCGTTTTCCATAATATTGAGATGTTAATACCAAAATGGCCATATTGATGTCATGAGTCCTATTTTGATAGTCAGACAACATTTGATATTACTAAGAGGAGTACAACCCCTGTGGATTGAATAGGAGCGCGCACAATCGACATCTAGGTAGGCTAGGTCTTCCTTTATTGTCAGACTGAGTTAGAATATATAAATATTGTCTGGGTGTCACGCCCCAAATCCCGTTAAGGCAGACTGGCACCCATTGCCGTT
>DF362499.1:19153-39651 GCA_000787875.1 Solanum virginianum | reverse complement strand
CTTTTGAGGCTTTATATGGTAGAAGATTAAAAGATACCCATAAGAAATACAATTTGAAATCATGCAATTTTTATAAAAAGAGAAAGTTGGGCTCCATGGGTGAAAGGACCTATGGATGAAGACCCACACACCTCAAACATGGATTTTTCTTGAGAATGAGTTGGGGCAACCTTGAAGCTTGAGATGGGTGCTTGAGTTCCAAAATTGAGTTTGAAATCCTTAAATTTGAATGAGAGATTTGATGAAGTCTTGGAGAGGTTTTAGAGAGGGATTTTGAGAGATATAGAGTCGAAAATGGCTAAGTATAGATGAAATAAGAAAAATTAGGAAAATTTTACACTGGATCGCACCGCAAGCGCGACGCGGACTAGATGCAAAGCATGTTCGAAATTTAAAAATTAGTGAAAATTATTTTTCGCTACGGGTTTTCTAAAATCAGGTTATACCCATTTCTCACTCAATTTTTCCCCCTGATTAAGAATATAAAGTTGAATTTTTGAAATCATGCATGAATTTTGAGATACATGGAAATTATGATTATGGGTGCATTTTGAAGCACATGAGGCCTGTTTCAATCTACCCATAGCATGAGTAGCTAAATCTACAACTTGGGGTTATGGAAACTATAAAGATCTAACCAAATAAACTGGGATAATTTGTAATTCTTAGAATGGTTATTTACATGTATTAATCAATTCTCTTCATTTTGCATATTTTCTAGTGGTGGCGAACATTAGAACTTGCCTAGTGTTACCTTCTCGATCCAAGTGGTAATGAATAGGAAAAGAGATTGATTAACAGGATTCGATGATATGTTCTCATCTAATCAACCAAACTAGACCAAGGGGAGGTTGACTGGGACAATAGGTAATCGTTAGTATTGTATACTATGAAGATAGGCCAAGTCATATAGTGAAATTCGCCTCTCACCTTTGACCAAAGGGCTTGGTGAACTTAAATTACCATCCTACATGTTATACTCTAGTCGAGAATTGGGTTATCTGGGGATATTGAGTTGGTGAATCATGGGAAACACAATCCCCAAGTTGCTCTCCATTATTGATTGTCTTTTACTTTAGTTAGTTTAGCTTAATGTTTTGTTGAACATTGCAACCCCCCCCCCCCAGTGAATTGAGTTGTTAATTACTTAAATTGTGTATTGGTGAATTCATTGTGAGTCTCTTTATTCTTTGCGGGATTCAACACTAACCTTGATTAGGCTTTATATTTTACAATGACTACTATATTCTCCAAAAGAGAGGCATAACTTGGGCGTGATCACCCGTATAGAAGCCTTACGATATGTATCAAGGCACACGGTCCATGGTGCCATCCTTAGAGAAATCTTCACTAATGAAGTTCTAAAATAGTGATCCACAATGCCTATATGGAGGCCCATATGGACTATGAAGGATTATACAGTCCATGAGAGGTTTATGTGGTACAAGCCTTGGCCAAAAATATGGTTTTCAAAGCAAAGGCCACTCATACAAGCCTCCACACGGTCTATAAAGTGCCATATGGACCATATGGGGTTCATGTGGTGTGAACCTTTGTCTTGAACTCCAAAGTTAAGGCCCCTATCTAAACAAAAGGCCAAGGGCCACCTCAAGGCTCTTTCACATAGCTCGTGGTGAGTCACATATCCCGTGGAGGGGCCCATAAGGTGTCACCTTGGTCAAGAACTTTTCAGAACCAAATTCTAAGCACCACAAAGGTTATACCAAGTCTGAGTCCTTACACATTGGTATGGCACTTTTTGAGGCTTTATATGGTAGGAGATGTAGGTCTCTGATTGGGTGGTTTGAGTTGAGAGAGATGGCTTTGATTGGCCCTGATTTGGTGTTAGAGGCTATGGAGAAGGTGAAATGGATTAGAGAGAGGTTTAAAATGATTCAAAGTCACCAAAAGTCTTATTCAAATGTTAGGAAGAAGGATCTTGAGTTTCTTGTTGGTCATTGGGTGTATGTGATGGTTTCACCCATGAAGGGTGTAATGCATTTTGGTAAGAAGGTAAAACAAAGTCCTCAGTGTATAGGTCCTTATGGGATTGTTGAGTGGCTTGGGAGTGTGATCTATAGATTTGATTTGCATCCAAATTTGAGTTATATACACCCGGTTATCCATATGTCTATGGTGAGGAAATTGATTAGTTATCCTAGTTCAAATATGGCTTTGGAAGGTGTTGAGCTTGAGGAAAATTTGTCTTATGAGGAAATTCCAGTTGAGATCTTGGATAGGCAAGTAAAGCGGCTTCGCAACAAGAATATGGCTTCAGATAAAGTACTTTGGAGAAATCAACTTATGGAGAGTGCTACATAGGAGGAGAAGTTGGACATGATAAAATGATATCAACTTATGGAGAGTGCTACATAGGAGGAGAAGTTGGACATGATAAAATGATATCAACTTATGGAGAGTGCTACATAGGAGGAGAAGTTGGACATGATAAAATGATATCCCTATCTTGTCCAAACTACTCAAGCCTAAGGTATTAGGTTCTTCCTATTCTAAATGATCTTAACTCTTTCACTCTTGTGTTGCATGACTTGACATGCATACATATGCACAAAAATGATTTAAATGATGTTTTTGATATGTGTTTTAATGACTTTATGATTTTCAAGTAATGAATTATGCATTGTGTCTTCTTGTTGGAATGTTTCATGTTCAAGTCAAGCCTTTCAAGCCTTGTTCTAGCACATTTGAGAACGAATATCTTAAGGGGGAGATGAGGTAAGGATACAGACTTTGTAAGGCCTTAATGGTGCATGTAAATTTGTTTCCAGAAAGGTTATTACCAAGGTGGCACCACAAGGGCACCTCCACGAATCATGTCACAACTCATTAGCTATCTGGAGGAGTCTTGAGGTGGTCTTTGGCCTTATAGGTAGAGCGCTTGGGCTTAAGTTAGAGTTCAAAATGAAATTATTCCTCATTGAGCCATTCATGGCTTGTGGGACACCACACTAGCTATGTAGTGGCTCGTGAGAGGATCCTTGGGCTGGAAAGCCACACTTTTGGCTAAGGCACATTACACACACACTACACATGGGTCGTGTGGTGTCCCATATGGGTGTTGGTCTGAAAATTTTTTAAGTATGAAATCACCATCTTAGAACTTGACCATTGAAGATTTTCTCTAAGTGAGGTCACACAGAAAGTTGTACAGTTAGTGTGAATCCACACGAGCCATAGGGCTTCCTTAGGGACCCCTGGCAATTTTTTGACGCTCATTTCATTAATGGCTTTCTTATAATTTTGGTTATTTCTAAGGGTTGTTTATGATGTTCTAACCTATCCTAAACATCTCAAAAGACCTATACTCATTCAAATTTAATTCATACACTTAGAATATTCAAACTCTCTTATCTAAAGACTCATCTCAAGTGAAGCAAAGGATTAGCTTGGAGCTTAAGGAAGGGTCTTCTTCATCAATCAATTTCTTCTTGATTGTTCTTATTATCTAAGGTATGTGGGATTGATTTGTGATTCCTTTCAACCATAAAGACCCTAAACTCTTTTTACTTTTTGATTTTATGAAATGAGCTTACTTTAAAAATGGGTTTTTTAGATTATTATTTATTTGATTCAATTGATATATGGGCTATGTTTTTTTTAAAGTGATTTAAGTCCTATTGTGTTGAATTGCATTGATGTTATGAAGATTTAAATATGTAGTCCCCTTTAAAGGTTGATTTAAGCATGGGTAGTTTAAATTGTGATTTAAATATGAATTTACTTATGGATTTACTTGAATTTCATATTATATTGTTGACTTAAGTTTGAATATCTATTTCCCATGTTATTCTCATATCATCCATGGCATTTGCATACATGGGTATTGATGTTCATGAAGTTGATGATGTGAGTGAAGTCCCAATTATGATGATGATTATGTTTTCAAGCAAAGTATGGGTATGACAAGAATATGATTACATAAATGTCTATAATATGGCTCTTTGAGCAATTGTGGGTGTTTACACTACTATGATGAAAGAGTTATTCCTATGCATAAAAGTATGACATGAAGTATGATTTGGCTTTTTAGC
Organism: Solanum virginianum; assembly: GCA_000787875.1. Taxonomy (NCBI): domain Eukaryota; kingdom Viridiplantae; phylum Streptophyta; class Magnoliopsida; order Solanales; family Solanaceae; genus Solanum; species Solanum virginianum. Next base: position 35,599 of record DF362499.1, on the reverse strand, counting down.
CCAAGTGTGCATGATTATGAAGTATGTTTGGCTTTTAAGTCTATATATGCATGAGTATGAAATATGATTTGGCCTTTAAGCCTAAGTATGCATGTAAATGATTTGAAAGACTTATGGCTTTTCTTGAAGCACATATAAGTATATGTATTCCTGTAGGATGATTACCTAGCACCGAGCAAGCTTATGTAAGGGGGGATATCCCCAAGGTTGCTTATATAAATACTCAAGTCCCATAAATATGTGCCAAGCATAGGTTTATATTTATGCTCCTTTAAGGGATGATGAATGTTAATGGATCTAGCTTTGGCAAGTAGATCACCTCTTTATCCATCATGGGGAAGACAACGGAGTTCCAAGTTATAGTGCACTTCGTATTATGTCGGTTAAGTTCCCATCCCTATTATGTGCAAAGTATTTTGACATTCATGCCTCATGTACTTCATCGCATATTGATGTATTACTCTTCTTACTTGTATACTTCTTTCTATATATGTGCCCTTGTCATCTAACATTGAATGCAGGTTATTAGTTCATATGCATTGCATGCCCGTATGCTTAGTACATTTAAATGTACTAACGCATACTTTTTGCCTACATGATCTAACTATGTAGGAACCGAAGACTATATTCATCCACCTTTTGATGGCTAATTTGCATTGTGACAGTTGTACTGGTGAGTATCATCCAAGGACAAGACATCATCTATCTACCTATTATGTTGCTTTTGCTTATATTTCATTTACTTTAAGTCTGAGCCCAAGACATGTCTTGGCCCCTGTCCTATTCTATGACTTAGAGGCATTGTTGGACAACATATAAACTCTTGATTGAATTTGTGTGATGACATGCATGGAGGTTATGATCATGGCTATCTACTGAATGTTGTTTATATGATAATGTATCTATGATGAGATATGAGAAATGTGGAAAGTGCTAAGTCTCATTCTATCCCCAAAGCGTGAGACATACTTACCTGCCCCTTAGTTCTTATATGTTATGTGCTATGTAGATCATCTAATCCCTACCCCTATGACATCACTATACCGTGAATCATACTTTCCCACCACTTAGACCTATATGTTTATTACTTTGCCATGCATTTTCGAACCAATGATGTAGCCATGGATACTATGGGGCTTATTTAGGGAAACCCAATTCCCACACCATGTCATTCCTAGACCCTAGGTCTGGGTCATGACAAAATTGCATAAAATTTGAAGCATATATGTTGACATGTTATGTCTCCCAAGCTACATGTCCTATTTGAGGCTAAAGCGGTCATTGTCAAGTTATAGAACCTAACCAAAGTTAGGGTCGAACCCAAGGGAATATGGTAGACTTAGAAGAATTCAATATTGCAATTTGGGTTATTAAAAAACTTATCTCCCAAAATAGGAGGGGGATTTGATAATAACTAATGAAAGTAACACTAAACTAAAACAAGTGTTTAAACTAATATGGAGATAAACTAGGGTATTGTGTTCCCCATGATTCCCTAACTTAGTATCACCAGATAACCGAATTCTTTTCTAATGTCTACCATGCAGAATGGTAAGTTTAGTTCACCAAAGCCTTTGGCCCAGGCGAGAGGCGAGTTTCACTATGTGAATTGGTCCATCCCCGTAGTGTGTGAGGTTTCCCAAGTTACACCTCCTTTTTTAGGATAAAGCAGTCATTGTCAAGAAATAGAACCTAACCAAGGATCGGGTCGAACCTAAGGCAATACATTGACTTAAGATAATTCAATTACTGTAATTTGAATGATTAACCAACTTACTTCCCCAAAGGAGTTTTGGAAAAATCAATAGAAAAGTAAACCTAAATTACACAAGAGTGAAATCAATATGCAGACAAACTAGGGTATTGTATTCCCTATGATTCCCTAACTTAGTATCATCAGATAACCTAATTATTTTCTAGTGTATAGCATGTAGGACGATAAGTTAAGTTTACCAAACCCTTTTATCTAGGCGAGAGATGAATTTCACTACTTGACTTGGCTCATCTCCGTAGTGTGCAGTACCAACCGTTACCTATTAGTCCCAGAACAACCTCTCCTTGGCCCAATTTGGTTGATTAGTCGGGAACACATCAATCAAATCCTGTTAATTAATCACTTTTTCTATTTATTACTATCTTGTTCCAGTCAGTAACACTAGGCGAGTTCTAATGTTGGCCACCACTAGAAAACATGCAAAACAAAGAGAGTTAATTAATACATGCATGCACAATTTTCAAAAATTATAAATTATTCTGTTTTACCTTGTTAGTTCTTCATGGTTCCCACAACCCTAGTTGTGGATTTAGCTACTCATGATTTGTGTTGATGTAAGACTTATTAGTTGGAATAACATAATAGTGTACTTACATAATTGAATTAAGAACAAGCAAATCTAATTTCAAAGAGAATCACAAGATTACAGATGAAATTAAAGTACAAGTGTTTCTCAAATCTCTCCAATATCATCTCACTATTTGTCCTCTCCAATTTGTCCAGTTCTCCATGCATTGTGCATTAACTTACGAAAAATAACATAAAAACCTTATAATATTTAAAATATAAGTCCTAAACATAATACGATAGTTGGGTTGACATGCCTCACGAATAGGTTTCATGGGTCGTATTGCATTTCATGGCCCATTGTCGGGGTCTCGTACAGTGCTGCTGGAAATCTGGACTTCAAGTCTACGACAGCCCTCCATGACCAGTAAAGTGGTTTACAATTCGTAAGGGGGTTTCGTCAGATGAATTTTTAGAAAGTCTTAATCTCTGATCCTCAAGGCACGAACCATGTTCTACGACTCGTAAATTAATATATGACTCATCTGCATGTTGGTAGAATCAACTTTAGGAAATCAGTCCCTCACTGGAGTTGTCCACGAAACCCACTTCATGACCCATAGAGTGAGCTATGCCCCATAAAGGGTCTCGCACTATATCAAAATTAGCAACTTCTATATTTTCTTCGCAAAATCAAGGCCAACACAAGAATTCTACAAATGTAACACAAAAACACATAAAACCAACTAACATCGCATTGAGAACACACAAAATTTGAAGTTTCAAACATTAAAAGTGTTGTATTTTGATAGCACATCAACACCCTCAACTTAAAATTGTTGTTTGTCCTTAAGCGACAGACTCAATTTATATAAGTAATACAGTAACACACAGACCTTGATCCAATGGCATACATCACATCAATATTAAACTCAGACACCCACACCACCTTTTCAAAAAAATCAGATAGCCATTTAGCAAACCAATACAGACTAGTGTATGTGACAACATAACTATGACAAGGCACTATCAATAATCCATAATCACTAAATAAGTCTAATACTAACAATGCACTGCACGTGCCCTCACAGAAATGTCTAATATCTGACACTCAATGATGTTTTCATGTATAACCTTGGGACTATGCAAAATCACTAACTCTCACAAAAAATATTCATGTATCATGCCTAATACCAAGACCTTCAACTACTTGGACTTGGATCAATTTAGGACTTTTTAGGCTTGTAACATAGGCTCAAGATGCTTTGGTGTGGTATTTTGGGAACATAGTGACTGAAGGTTCTCCTTGACACTACGTTTTCCTACACTTTTGCCCTACTAACTCTGTCACATCACATTCTCCCTTTCTCCTATTTCAAGCTTTTCTAGGTGCTTTCTTTTCTTTTTTTAGTCTTTTTTCCTTGATTTTACACTTCATTTGCCTTTTAACTCACAACTAAGGCATTACTTATTTTTTTACACCCAGTACATGATTTTTCTCCTTTTCTCTGTATCATTAACTTCTCCCTTATTTTTGTGTTTCACCCTTACACCAGCCACCCTGAACTTAACCTTTTGGCTTGAGTTGAGGTGCACAATTTTCATTTTTAGAACCACCGCAACTTTTGGTGGCCACCCTCAACTTAGGCCTTTTGCCTTAGTCAAGGTGCATAACGTTCGAGGAAGGACCAAGGCTAATTTTAGGACTTTCAACTAACAAAGCTAATTCAATCAGGTGTATGCAAAGAATATGTACATATTAGGCTCAAACATTACAAACAAGGGATATACTGCAATTTCGATTGGTCATTTAAGCTAAGTGGGCTTTTCTAAACAATGCCCTAATATCCTTTCCTAATACAATTAATCTACAGTTTAACTTAGAGTAATAGGGCAAGTTCTAAATTAGCACACAATACATAAATTTAGCAATTTAAGCTCACATTCACATGGCACTAACTACATTATCAACAAGACTCTCAGATCCTGCTTTTTATCTCAAATTGTCTTCACTTATCATAACAAGCATTATTAACACACTCAAACATCCAGGTTGCTATCTAAACTAACTAATAAAAATTTTGGTGGGTACCATTTTTCAAACAAAACATAAAAAAATATGTTACATGCCATCGGTATTAGTACTATATGCTACAAATACTGCCTAAACATCCTTAAAATATGTTGGTTCTATAGAAAGTAAATATCCATGGGGAAAAAGAACATAAGCAAGAAAACCCCAGGGTTAAAAATTAAGGTAGTTGTGGACCCAAGCTACTCAGACTTCATTGAGGCTCATAACTACGCACACCCCATGGAGAAAGAGGTGTATTGTCCCCAATGCACACAATCAAAGCAAAACAAAGTATTAGGGGTCAAACATTATACCTTGGTGCCTACAAAGTATTAGGGGTCAAATATTATACCTTGGCGCTAAGCACCAGAGTCCACCTTGGGTTGCCTTCCAAGTAGTGCCTGATTTATTATTGCAGCATGACATAGATAGGTTGAGTACTCAGACTTCCTCAAGCTTTTGTGTTCCTTGTCATTATCTGTAGAAGGTTTGGAGGTGCTCCCCACACCATTAATCTTCTTCATCTCATACTGATTAGTTTCCTTTAGATCTTGAGTTGCGATGTCAATTATTATGCCTCTCTGAATCTAATTTAGTTGAGCTAATGCATATCCAAACTGGCAGTCGAGCCATTTGATTATGATAGATGATGCTCAATTTTTTGATTTATGTTGACAATATCAGACTTAATCTTCCTCTAGATCTCATCCTGTGCATCGTCCTTCCTCAATAATTGGCTAAGTATCTCCTCGACTCTGGGATTCCTAGTCCTTATATTATGATAGTGGGGGGTAGTAGTGGCCACTCCTACATCCATCTTGCGGTCCCCTTCTATGCCATCTTTGTATCCCCTCTTTGTGGTGTAGTAGATTTCTTGGATGTTTCTAACGCTAGCTCGTTCTCGCATCTACTTCATACCATCTCCATATTGGCATTACTTTAAGCAACCATTTGCATGAACTCCTCATTTATTTTTGCTTGCTCTGGTCTTACATCAGTCGTACCCAAGCGTTTCGTTAGAAGTTCATTCATGGGCCTCTACACATGATTCAGTTTGGCCACTATATCTAGCAGGTCAGCAATTTCTGCAAATGGTTGCTCTACAAATAGACCTCCTAAGATGGTGTTAGCACATGCTTGACTATTTGCATCCAGGGCTCAGTAGAAGATCTCTACCAGGACATTAAAAGTGATTCCATGGCCCGGGATACTCCTCAAGTACTTAGTAAACCACTACCATATAGTACTGATCAAATCACTAGGAAGTTTCTCAAAGTTGTTGATCTGGTCTTTCAAATTGAGCTTTTTCGATCAAGGGAAGTACCTTTTTGAAAAGTTATTGCACAATTCAGCCAAACTAGTGAACAAACCCTGTGGGAGCTCAGATAGCCATAGTGTTGCATAGCCTGTAAGAGATAATGGGAAGACACAAAGTCCCACAACATCCATAGATTGATTTAAAGTTCCCATTACACTCTTGCAGACGGATGCAATATTATGTAGGTGGCTATGAGGATCCTCCGATTGTAAGCCCACAAACAGCCCATGATTCTGCAGCATCTGAAGCAACCCACTTGAGACCACAAACTTTGTGTCAGTCAATAATGGTGGCAACACAATAGCTCCAGTCACCTCCATTGCCATATTCGGCATGTAATAATTTCACTAAGAAGCATTGGCATTAAAATCCTATCGCTATGGAGGAATGTCCTCAAGAGGAGGTGGGTTCTTATGATCAGCATTCTTATTCTCGTTCTTGTTAAGAGTTGCATTGGCCGCATTGTTGGGGTTACTTTGGATCATTCTCCTCAACGTTATGTGGATCTCTGGGTCAAATGGAGTCAAGGGTCTGCCTTGATTTCATGTGTTAGGAATTCACTACACTTACACCCTCTGGAAAAACAATAACAACAAAAAATGTAAAATGTGGGAAATAAGGATTAATACCCAAATCATTATGATTTAACTAAGTCTAGTCATATTTCCTAGTAACAGCGCCACAATCTTGATATCCCTCAAGTTACACCTCCATTTTTTAGGATAAGTGGTTGTTGTCGAAAAATAGAACCTAACCAAGGTTAGGGTAGAACCCAAGGGAATACATAGACTTAAGAGAATTCAATTACTATAATTTGAATGATTGACCAACTTACTTCCCCGAGGGGATGCAGGTTTGCAATAATCAATAGAAAAGTAAACCAAACTAACACAACAGTGAAATTAATATGGAGAGAAACTAGGGTATTATGTTCCCTATGATTTCCTAACTTAGTATCACTGAATAACCTAATTATTTTCTAGTGTGTAGCATGCAAGACGGTAAGTTAAGTTTACTAAACCCTTTAATCCAGGGAAGAGGCGGATTTCACTACGTGACTTGGCCCATATCTGTAGTGCGCATTACTAACTCTTACCTATTAGTCCTAGTACAACCTCCCCTAGGTCCAGTTCAATTGACTAGATGAGAACACATCAATCGAATCCTGTTAATTAATCTTTTTTCCTATTTATTACTACCTTGGTCTAGTCAGTAACACTAGGTGAGTTCTAATATTGGCCACCACGAAAAAACATGCAAAACAGGGAGAGTTAATTAATACATGTGTGCACATGTTCCAAGAATTAAGAATTATTCGATTTTACCTTATTTGTTCTTTATAGTTCTCACAACCCTAGTTATGGATTAGCTACTCATGATTTGTGTAGAGGCAAGACTTATAAATTGGAATAACATAATAGGGCACTTACACAATTGAATCAGGAAAAAGCAAATTCAACTTCAAAGAGAATCACAAGATTAAAGATGAAATCAAAGTACAAGTGTTTCTCAAAACTCTCCAATGTTATCTCACTATTTTTCCTCTCTAATTGTTGAGTTCTCCATGTACTGTGCATTAACTTATGAAAAATAACCTAAAAACCTATTTGTAATATTTAAAACATAAGTCCTAAACATATTAGAAAAGTTAGGTTGGCATGCCTAACGAACAAGTTTTATGGGTCGTGTTGGACTCCACAGCCCGTAGTCGGAGTCTAGTATAGTGCTGCTAGAAATCTGGACTTCAAGTCTACGACCCGCAAAGTGGTTTATGACTCATGGGGGTTTCGTCCAATGAATTTTCAAAAAGTCCTAATCTCTAATCCTCAAGGCACGAACCATGTTCTATGACTTGTAAATCAATCCACTACTCGTCTGCATGTTCATAGAATTAGCCCTTCACTGGAATTGTCCACACAACCTACTTCACGATCCGTAGAGTGATCTATGGCCCATAAAGTATCTCGTACTGTATCAAAATCAGCAACTTTTGTACTTTCTTCCCAAAATCAAGGTCAACCCTTGAATCCTGCAAATGTAACACAAAAACACACAAAACCAACTAACATTACATTGTGAACACACAAAATTCCAAGTTTTAAGCATCAAAAGTCTTTTATTTTGACAGCATATCAGTATGACATTACAAACTTACCTATTGTCCCATTATAACCTCCCCTTGGCCCAGTTCGATTTATCAAATAAGCAACATCGATCAAATCCTATTAATTAATCTCTTTTCCTATACATTACTACCTTGGTCCAGTCAATAACACTAGGCGGGTTCTAATGTTGACTACCACTAGAAAACATGCAAAATGAAAAGAATTAGTTAATACATATATGCACACTTTTCAAGAATTGTGAATTATCATGTTTTACCTTGTTTGTTCTTCATAGTTTCCACAATCCTAGTTATGAATTTAGCTACTCTTGGTTTGTGTAGATGCAATACTTATGAATTTGAATAACATAATAGAATACTTACACAATTGAATTAAGCACAAGAAAATCCAAGCTTCAATAAGAATCACAAGATTGTAATCAGAAGATGAAATTAAAGTGCACAAGTATTTCTCAAACTCTCCGATGTATTTCTCTACTGTATCTTGCTCTAAATTTGCTGCTCTCTTGAAAATTAACCTAAAAACCTATTTATAATGTTTAAAGATACAAATCTAAAATAAAATAGGGAAACTGGGTCAACACTCTCTACGAGGTACACTACGAGCCATATAGTGATTTACAGCCCATAGTTGGGCTTTCATACCTTGTCGCTTCAATTTTGGACTTGGCTTCTATGATACTTCTCTATGGCCTGTAAAAGGTTCTGCAGCCCTTAGGGGGTTTACTCTGATGAAATTTCTGCAAGTCTTCACTTTTTGATCCTCACGGTACGAGACTTGATCTGCAACTTGAAAAGTGTTCCATGACTCGTCTACATGCTCGTAGACCAAACTTTATAAATCCATCCTTCACTAGAAATTCACACGAAACCTCCTCCTTCATTACCCGTAGAAACTCTACGGCCTGTAAAGGGTCTCGTGAATCCTCAAAATCAGGAACTTCTATATATTTTTCCAAAAATCACTGTCAAATTTGAAATCCTACAAAACAAACATAAAAACACATCAAATCTACTAACATCGCACTGAAGACACATAAAATTCCATGTTTTAAACATCAAAAGTGTTGTATTTTGATATCACATCAACATCATCAACATAAAATTATTGCTCATCCTCAAGTGACGGACTCAATCTATATAAGCAGTATGATAACACACAGACCTCAATCTAATGGCATACATCTCATCAAACTTAAGCCTAGATACCTACACCACTTTCAAAATATAATCAGATAGCTATCCAGCAAACCAACACAGATCAATGCATATGATAATGGTACTATCAAAAAGCCAGAGTCACTTAATAAGCCTAATGTTAACAATGTAATGCAAGTGCCCTCACAGAAAGAAGTCTCATATCTCACTCTCAATGATGTTTTCATGTATAATCTTGGGACTATGCAATAATAGTCACTCTCACAAAAGATATTCATGTATGATGCCCAATACCATATGCTTTCCGCTATACTCATAGATAAGACCTTTGACAACTTGAACTAGGACCACTTTAGGATTTTTCAGGCTTATAACGTAGGCTCAGGGGCTTTGTTATGATATTTTGAGTACATAATAACTATAGACCCTCCTCGACACTGTATTTTTCTACACTTTTTGTCATGACCCAAGCCTAGGGCCTAGACATGACACAGGGAAAGTGAACCCAAAGGGACCCCAAACAAGCCTCTTAGCATATCATTCGCACATCCTTGGTCACAGAAGCGAAATAAATAATAACAAGATTCAAGTATGAAAAAAGGACTTAGGACGAAGGTAAATCCTTTATAAACATAAAAAACATGAGATAAGTTAAACTTGAAAGTGCATACAAATAATATTCAACAACACTTCTACATTTAGAATGGAGCGGGGGCCAAGATACTTCCCCGGCTCACCCTCACACTAATAAGTGTTCAACCTAAAGAAAGAGTCTCAAGATAGCATAAAATAAGTAGATATTGTCCTCAGAGTTGAGGACTCAACAAAGCTTGCTTCGAAGGATCGAACTAGCCACATGGAGGAGGATGATCAAATGGAGCTCCGGTCCCTACATGGTGATACAATATGTAGGCAAAAAGTATGCATTAGTAAGTTTGAATGTACTAAGTATGTGGGATATAATACAATAATGATATAGGTCATCATATTCAAAATGCATAAGATATAGATAATAGGTACAATCTCAATATGCCATGAATGAACAATGCTTGTAATAAAACATGTGTGCAAACATTTAACTTGCATAATACATCGTACTTGTGTGGAAGGAGACCTTAATCGACATAGACCAAGTAGTTACAGGTTCCCAGTTGACTTTGTATGAAGAATCCTATCTTTCTAGCCCTAAGTGAGTCATAGATTGTGAGTGAGCTTTCGAGGAGTAGAGATCGAGCGTTGAAGTACCAGTGGATCAATTTGTCTTTATTCAATATAATTATTGAAAGGATAAAGCGGAACAGACGCTTCTCGCAAACAACAACTATCCATAGCGAGAGAGATCCCTTGTCTTTATTGCCTACCTCTCTATAGAAATAGAATAGCACGATAGAAGCCCTAACCTACAGCAACTGTCAATATCGAATCAAGACTCTACTTTTTAGATCAGTTCATCCATAGTGGAGGAATTCTGGTAAATTTTTACTAAATATGACAACCCCTCAGTACAGGTGACCTGGCATGACACCCCCCGGTGAAGTGTGGTGTACTTGCCAAGGTAAACCAAACATGATAACATGAACTAGATGGATCTACTAGTATAGCAAGGGTAATAATCATAATCCTATGGTGGCACATAGTTTAGAGGCTAAAGACTTTATATAGGGACCCCTTGAGTCAAGCCTCCATCTTAAGCCTCAAGCGGAGCTAAGTCTAATCCCATGGAATACTTAAAACAACCATAACTTGTATAACTTGTAAGATACATGATAAAATGATATGAGTAGCTCTTGAACATGCTTGACCTATATTAGTGAGCCTAACTTGAACATGAGAATAGATCATAATCATACATGAATCTTTGTTTTAATATGAATGGCTCACAAGAGGTAAAAATCTTGATATAGGGCTTAACTTTATACATGTAAAATCATAGATACTTTTTATGAATTCAATACATGCTTACAAGCCCTTAATCATCATGAAGTCACTTGACTTGTAAATCATGTAAATAACTTGAGAATTCTTGTCATGTCATTTCATAAAACACTTGGTGGGCATATGATACTTGTTCAAAATCATGCAACTCAAGAGTATGACAAGATGAGTAAATCAATTCAAAATCAACCCACCAATATTGTAGTAAAAACCCAAATTGGGTATCATGAAATTCATCTCAAAAGTTCATTATAGTTCATAGCTTTCATATCTCAAATCATGGATAGTCTCAATAGACAAAGATCAACTCATAGTATAAGCTTAAAATAGATATTCATGCATAGTCAACAATAGTTGATAAAACCCTAACATAACTCATGCTCATGTTTCATCATAAGAGATACCCATAAGTAATACATCTTAAAATCATGTAATTTTCATAAAAAGAAAGATTGGGCTCCATGGGTGCAAGGACCCAATGGATGAAACCCACATACCTTAAACATGGGTTTTCTTAAGATGAGCTTGAAGTAAACTTGAAGTTTGGATTGAATCCTTGAGTTTCAAAATTAAGCTTGAAATCCTTGAATTTGAATGAGAAATTCGGTAAAGTCTTGGTGAGGTTTTTGAGAGGGTTTAGAGTGATATAGAGTTGAAAAATGGCTAACTATGAGAGATTTCAAATTTTAAATGGGCATGGGGTTATGACCCCAATGCCCTTTGGCGAAATAAAAAAACTAAGGAAAATAATACACTGGTCCGCATCTAGTCCGCAATGTGGACCCACTGCGGAGGCAGTTTTATGTTGATCCGCGCCTAGTTCGTATCGCGGCCTGGTCGCAGATGCACACTGGAAATCAAAAATTAGCTAAAATTATTTTTGGCTATGGGTCTTTTAAAATCTGGGTTATACTTATTCCCCACTCAATTTTTCCCTTTGATCAATAATATGAAGTTGGATTTTCGAAATCACGCACAGATTTTGAGATATATGAAAATTACGTTTATGGGGCTTCTCGAAGCACATGAGGGACGTTTCACTTTTGCACTATCAGCACTGTTACTTTTCATTCCATTATTCCTTTATCCTATTTCAAGCATTTCTAGGTGCTTTATTTCCATTTTCATCTTTTTTTTCCATGTTTTTAAACTTCATATTTCTTTTAAGCTCATAATTAAGGCATTACGCATTTTTCTTGCACCTAGTACATGATGTTTCTCCTTTTCCAGGTAACACTAACTTTTTCCCTTATTTTGTGTTTTACCCTTACACCAACTACCCTCAACTTAGGCTTTTGGCCTGAATAGAGGTGCATATTATCCTACCTCAGAACCAGGGCCACTTTTGGTAGCCACCCTCAACATAGGCATTTTTCCTTAATGAAGGTGCAAAATGTTCAACGAAGGACCAGGGACAATTTCAAGATTTTATGACTAATAAGGCAAGGTCACTTAGGATTTTACAAAGATGAGGTACATGTCAGGCTCATACGTTAGGATCAAGGGATATTCTGCACATTTGGTTGGTTATTTAGGCTAAGTGGAATGTTATGAACAATGGCTGATGTGCTGTCAAAATACAGCTCATTTAATGCCTACAACATGGGATTTAGTGTGTTCTCAATGTGACTTTTATGGTTATTATATGTTTTTGTATTTTTTTTTTTTGCAGAAAATATAGGTTTGCTTGATATTGGGAAAAGTTGTAGTTTTTGCTGATTTTCAGGAATACAGACCCACTATGAGTCGTAGCCTAAGTTATGAGTCATATAGGCAGTCTCATATCAACTACTAGTATTCAAAAACAAAACTTAAAAATTTAAAGTTCAGCCATATGAGCCCCAGGTATGAGTCGTAGTCCCTTCTATGACTCATAAACGGTGGCCTCGTAGCAATCGACAGTGTTGATCAAAATTGACCAAGAAATATAAGTGTGGACTATGAAAAGGCACTAAGAGTCGTAAACTATACTATGACTCATAAATGTGTATCATAGTCGTGAAGTCCCAAATATGAAGTGTTGACTACAAAAACTCGACTACGACTCGTAGTATGCACTACGAGTCGTAACTAAGAGTCGTAGCAGATGCCAAACATTATTTTTTATTTATTTAGGGACCTATTTGTAAATACCATAAATAGTATATTTTAGGGTTTTAGCATGAGTCCTTCACAGTTTTACAGAGTTCTTAAGTCTTGTAGACAGATTTTAGAGTAGAATTTTAGGGTTTATCTTTGGAGACTCAAATTTGGAGATTGGATTCACTTGTGGATTAATTTCATCATTCAATCTTGTGATCCTAATTGCAAAGTGGGTTTCATTGTTCTTCAGTTTACTTGGATAAGAAATCTACCATGTCTTCTTTATTCTTTGTTGATTTGTTTACCGAAGCCATGAGTGGCTAAACCCACAACTTAGAGTAGCTAACTTAGAAAATACAGATTATTTTCCCTTCTTGAAGGGGGAGAGTATTTGCATGTATTATTAATTTTTCTTCATTTTGCTTATTGTTTAATGGTGGCCAATATAGAACCCCCCTGGTGTCATGATCCTGATCCAAGCAGTGGTAAATAGGAAAAGAAAATGGGTAATAGAATTTCATTAATATCTTCTCGTCTAATCAAAAAGAGAGGTTGACTAAGACAATGGGTAATGGTTAGTTTGCACACTATAGTACTCGGCTAAGGGCCATAGTAAAATTTGACTTTCACCTTCAGAAGAGGGCTAGAAGAACCTAATTTACGGTCCTGCATGCAATGTCCTAATTGAGGTTGTGTTATCTGGGGTATTTAAGTTAGTGAATCAATTTCTGAAGTTGCTCTCCAATTTGATTATCTCTCTATTTTATTAGTTTAGCTTAATTTTCTATCAATCTTTGCAAAATCGCCCTTACTTGAGAATTAAGTTTTTGATATTTGAATTGATTATTGGTGAATCAAAGTGGCAAAGCGCCGTATTCCCTTGGGATTTGATCCTAACCTTGATTAGATTTTTTACTATTGACAACCACTTTCACCTTGAAAGAGAGGTGTATTTTGAGCGACTGTCAAGAAAAATGGCATAGTTGCCGAGAAATATGGTGATGCTTTGATTTGGTTTCACTAGTAGTTGATTCAAGTGTTGATTTCTTAATTCTCTTGTATTTCACTTTTTTTTTGTTGTCTTGTTTCATTTTCAAGGTATACTAGGTGTATACCCAACACAAGGATTAAATTGGCTATCAAAAGAATGGTCAAGCTAATATTAATGGTGCGAAAGTTGAAACAAAATTTCCTAAATCACACATTTCAGAATCACATCTTGTTTGCTGGTCGGCCATCAGAGGACCTACTCATCCACTTACAAAATTTTGTACAGGTGTGCAGGGATGTAATGGAAACACAGCATCCATCTATGGATGCTATGAGACTCCAGGACTTCCCAATGACTCTGACTGGAAATGCTTCATCATGGTACTTTGAACTTTCACACAATGTGACCACTAGCTGGCGGAGTTGCAAAGGGTTTTCTTAGCAAGCTTCTTCACTAGAACGAACAGGTTTCAAAAGAGTGACTGCATTCTTAACTTTCAACAATTCCATGTTGTGTTACTCACTTCCACATGGGAACATTTCAAAGGATGCTTAAGGAGTACCCTAGACCACGGCATTTTAGATTCTTCATTAGTGGCAAGCTTCTATTGATCACTGAATTCAAAACAACAAGCTCATGCAGATGCTTAAATAGGAGGAGACTACCTAGCATTTTATAGTCATCATTTGCAGAGGTTGTTGAACAAATAGACAAGTTGGATGTTGTTTATCATGTATATAGACCTACTATGGAGTAATCAACTAGTCATATGGAAGTCTCTGATGGAAACTCTGAGCAAGAGAGGATAAATGCCTACCTTTTCTAACAACTTGAGCAAAACAAGGTAGCCTTGGACCGGTTAATGAAACAAATATAAGATCCAAGCTCCAAGGATGCAAGCCCAGAGGAAGTGAATGGAGAGGGCAAATAGTTTAAGTTACTACATCAACAGTGTTAAGGAAACAGGAGTTCTAGAGTTAAAGACATGCTTGCCTAGTTGGTGAGAAGGGCAGATGCACAAGAAGAGCTGTTGAGGGAGATCAAGTTTGATATTATCAATATAAATTACAAAGTTGATCAGCATTCAGAAGCAATTGAAAAATTATCTAGCTAATTCGGGCAGTTGTCAGAACAGCTTGAGCAATTTTAGAGTAGCATGATGAGAAAAGAAAAGCCTTGTGAAGAAGGTTCATCAAATTTTGAGGAATTTTGAGCACTCAAAATGACTAAGTTGAGCCGCGACATTTAGTCAGGTGCTACTTGGGAGGTAACCAAAGAGGTTTTGATATTTTTTCTTATTTTTGAGTTTAGTTTCATTTTATGGATTCTTATGTAGTGTTTTGATGGTGTGTTGATTGTTGACTTTAGACATTGAATTGGTTGTATTTTGGTATAATGGTGTATTTTGAGAAAATTGTGTAGATGTTGGACGAAAATGGCAAAAGTGCAGAGAATTACATTTGAATCAGTTTCTAGGACAAGGCCTACGAGCCGTAGTGGACATTACAACTTGTTGTCCTGCACCATAGAGGCCAACAGTGATCACTTGAAGTTGGAACTCACACTAGGAGCCAACTTTATAACTCGTAGTCCAAGCTACGAGTCATAAATGGGGTTCGTAATGCCTAGGTATGATTTCAAAAAATTTCCAAGTGTTGAGTGGTGATATGCTATCAAAATACAGCATATTTGGTGCCTAAAACAAGAGCTTTTGTGAGTTCTTAAAGTGACTTTTGAGTGTTTTGATATGTTTTTATGTTAATTTTGTAGAAAAATTAGGTTGGCATGATTTTGAAGAAAAGTTGCAAATTCTGCTAAAGCATAGGCCTTACGAGTCCACCTATAAGTCATAGCTCACCCTACGAGTCGTAGGGTGATATCGTAGCAAGAATTAGAGACCAAAATTCAGAAATCTGCTAAGTAGAGGTCACCCCTACGAGGCCATCATATGACTAGTAAGTCACACTATGACTCGTATAGGTGGACTCGTGCAAGAATTAGAGAGCCAAGATGTTGGACCAAAACTGAAGGCCAAGACTAAGAGACCAACATATGAGTCATAGCTTAAGCTAGAACTCATACCTACGGGTCTTACCAGTTTAGTCTAAGATGCCAACTCGTAGGTCATCCTATGAGTCATACCTGCGTAACTTATTAGCTGCCAGTTGTCCTTTCTGTGTAAATTCTAGGATTGTTTTGTAAACATTATATACAGTTTAAGATAGGTTTTTAAAAGGAGTTCGACCAGTAGACTATTAAGAAATACATTTTGAAGCTTTTCTTAGTTATTTTAGAGTAGTTTATTATTCTCTCTTGAAAAATCCATTTTGGGGATTGCAAACTTTGCCTTGTACTCATTGTTGATAAATCAAGCTTGTGGGTTTGTGTAACACCCCACGCATATATTCTAAGTATTTATACTATACACATGAAGCATGATAGGGACTTTCAAATTAGTGCCAATTTTAAAAGTGGTTGCGTC
>DF362499.1:0-16697 GCA_000787875.1 Solanum virginianum | reverse complement strand
TCTGTGACAGTTTGCAATTTGTTGTACCTATTTTCTTCATTGGTATTGGTAAAGCTCTCAACTATGTCTATTATTTGCATTCTTGTGTTTTTTGCCTTAGCCATGACTAGTTAAGCACCCATAACTTGGGGTTGTGGGAACCATGGGTAGTTGACCTTGAGAAGACTTAGGCTTCTTGCATTTCTATGATTGGGGTTTTGCATATATTATCTATTTTCCTTCATTATTATTGTCGTTTGGTGGTGGCCAACACCAAACCCCACCTACTATCACGATTCCAACCAAGGTAGTGACGAATAGGAAAGGGGAAGTAGATGATAGAATTCGATTGATGTGTTCTCATCTAATCAATCGAGCTTGATCAAGGGGAGGTTGACTAGGAAAATAGGTAATGGTTGGCACGCCATGGTTACTGACCAAGCGCCATGGTGAAATTCGACCTTCACCTTCATAAGAGGGTTGGAAGAACCTAAGTTACCATCCTGTATGCAAATCACCAATTATAGTTATGTTATCTAGGGTAATAAAGTCGATCGACCATGGGGAACATAATTCCCAAGTTCTCCCTAAAATTAAGTGTTTCCTTGCATTATAGTTAGTGGTAGTATTATTTTGTGTTTGGAATACAAACCCCCCCCCCCAATTTAGAAACTGTAGTCATAAATGCTAGAAATAATTAGTGGTGAAATCTTGTAATCAAGCCTTGTATTCCCTGTGGATTCGATCCTAACCTTGGTTAGGTTAATTACTAACAACGATAGCTTAGCTGAACATTGTGAGGAAGGGAAAGGTATTCCAAAGTAATACCAAGGTGGTACAGCGAGGTATATAAAACAACGATAGCTTTCTTATTGGAGGGTGAACATCATCAAGTGGTCTATGAGACCATAACCTATAGGCCGTAAACAAAGCTACAACCCGTAGTCGGGGTTTCGAAGACCTGACTCAGTTAATTTTTAAAATTAACCCGATAAGGGTTAAAAAGGGGTCAAAATCACTTTGACCCCATTTTTAACCCTAATTACCCTGAAAACACCCCAAATACTTTCTTTCCCATTTTTTCTAACCATTTGCTAGCCATCTTCACCCCTATTTTCGGCAAGTCTGTCGGTGGCTAGGGTTTTTGGACCCCTTTCTTCTCATTTTGCTCGTCTTTATTCATCCACTCCTAAGGTATATTCTATTGGTTTATTGTAACTCTTAAAATTGACTTGAATGAGCATTATGTTTGATTTTTACTAAGGAATATCATTTGTGGGTGTGATGGCATTGAGAAGAAATTGGGGTTATTTTGAATAGAACTAATTGTGTTAGCCCTAAGTTGAATGACTTGTCTTTGTTATTATGGTTAGTGATCATGCTATCATAGTATTTGTCTGATCAAGTGATTGTTAATGGGTTGTAAAGGATCATTGATTTGTAATGCTATTGTAGCATGATTATGTATGGGGTATGATAAAGTGGTTGAAATCATAGATTGATTATCCCTTGTTACACTTATTTAACCATTTCGTGAATTCGTTCTGATTGTGATTGAATGATTGTTTTATGATTTGGAGATGGTTGTACAAGTCCATGTATGAATGAGTTGGGGGAAATGGACTTGATCATGTATTGATTCCTACATCTTTGTTGATGGTGTAAAAGAATTATTCTTAAGGTCCCTATAGTGAGTAAGGTACTTCAGGTACAAGTTACTTTCTGCTACAGGAGTCTTTTACGTCTCGTAAAAGGGTCTACGAGTCATAGTTGTGTCTCGTAGGAGGTAATAATGGCCAAAAATTCTTGAGTACTCACCAGATGAGACCCAACTACAAGTCATAGAACCTTTTACAAATTGTAGTTGGGTTCGTGGACTTGTGCCTGTGTTAATTTTGTATTCTGAAACCTTGTACGAGACCTGTCTATGACCCGTGGCCAAGGGTACGAGTCATAACTGTGTCTCTTACCTAGTTTCAGTGTAAAATTATTGTGCACCTTTGGATTACGAGGTCATAGTATGACTTATAGTCCCAACTACGAGTCATACCTGACTCTCATACCTTCCATCTGGAATTGATTCATGTGTATTTTTCTTTTGTTTTTCTTTTGTTTTGCTTTTCTTTTGTTGAGTGTCTGGGGCTAATGATGCTTTATTTATGGTTGTTTTCATATAAAATGGCCCTTAAGAGTAGACGTGCAGCAATAAAGGCTTTAATACAAGACTTGTTGACAGGAATTCAACAATGAACACTCAGGTGGGTCTAATAAGGTCCACAATGCCCGTCTTGACCCAGAAGCACAGGTGCCTTAGACTAGGGTAGCTATTGCACGAGTTACTCAAACTCAGGTTCAGGAAGCTATACCTCCTAGTCTAACGACGAGGAAAATGGTGATGGGTCTGAGTAGAGTTCCCCACTGATGACTCCTTCTGGTATGAAATCTGATTCAGAGAAGGCACTCCAGGATGAGGAGATGCCCAATCCTTGATTGCCCCATCTATTTCTTCTACACCAAAAACTCAGACCCACCAGTTGGGTGTAGAGGGCATGCAGACCATCTACAATGAGGGGTTAGAGCCAAAGGGGTAGAAGAAATCCATACGGTCATTTTATGAGGAGCCCCGACTGATTGACACAGGACTGAGTCATGTCCCTGGACTAAAAGATAACATAAGATGACATGGGCTTGGGGGTTTGATTGCTAAGCTTGGTTGGTACTCCTCGCTCATGGTACGGGAATTTTATACAGCCTATGCAACCACCATCCTTCAAGATCTTTTCAAGAGGAAGAAACCTCTCGAGCATCCTAGATTGCGAGAGGTGTTGAGAGTCTAGCAGGTTGATATATTGGAGGAGACAATCTATGGCGTATAGTTTGGTCCCATGTACCGAGCATCACGCCCTACAGCTGAGTTTGATCGAACATTGAGATAGCTTAGAATAGCTATGATTGCCAAAGACATGGTACAGCGAATAGAGTTACTGAGATGGGCTGCCAGGCACATCGCTGAGCGTGGTCCAGAGACTACATGGGTTACGACACATTCAAAGCCTATTGTGAAGGCTTCCCTCTCATTTCCCGCTAAGTTTTAGTGGGCTATAGTCAGAGCTCGCATCCGACCAACCTTGATAGATAATATGATTACATCAGAGTGAGCAATTTTGTAAGCTAGTATCTTAGCCGGCTACGATAACGATTGGGCATATTCATAGCAGAGCAGATACCTTAGTCGATGCTCAGGAGGACCACGTGCATGCCATTCCCAGTTCTAATTTATAAATTCTACATAGGGGCGAAGGTGGAGGTATCGCTTCAAATAAATCCCTAAGTTGTGGCCCTCCATACAATTTATCCCAGCCTGATCAAGGCTGATGAGAACCCCATGGAACTTCAGCGGGCATAACCTCCTCCTATACCTGAGCCATTCATGTCAAAGCCATATATTGGGGTTCGACGACTGCCACCACTATACTCCAGCTACTAATACTGATGAGGGACCATAGCAGCCTGAGCCAGTCGACATTGAGAGAGGTCCCACCATAGCTGCACCTGCACCAGAGGCTTCTACCTTATAGATTCCTTCTGCAGACATCCCTATCATGTCTATTGTTGCTTTTCATGCCATAGTGCAGAGACTATCATAGATCGAGGCAAAGTTGTCTCTGCTTATATAGCAGTTTAAGCCATGGGTGCGGCAGACCATTGAGGAGTCAGAGACTCAATGCAAGGCATTCACTACATCTAAAGATGAGTAGCGTATTTCTATGGTGGATGCCAGCATTGACGCCTTTGAGGAGAGAGTATAGAGAAGCCTAGCTGAGGCTCGACCAGTAAACTTATTAGCCTTTCGTGAGGAGTTGATGAAGTTTAAGGGTGACCTAATTTTATCATTGGTAGCTCCGATTACAGTTCCTAAGCATACACCTGCAGATGAGCCGTTATTTGATCTTTTTTATTCAGAGGATCTACCACCACGTGCTCCTGGAAAGAGACCTATTGAAGATGATGATGTAATAGAACAGCAGGTGCATTAGAAGACCTCCGCGGTTGATGAGGAAGAGGACGAGGATGTAATTAAGCTTGTCTTGAAGGTATTGAGAGAAGAAAATGAGCTGAGAAAAGCCTAGGAGTGAGATAGATTGTTAGATATCAGCTCGTGGCATGGACTACCCTTTGGAGGTGTATTATCAGAGGTAGCTTAGAGACCGATGCTTAGGCACCATGATATGTTTGATTTTTTGACCCCTTATGCTTATTTTGATTTTGTATTGTATATTAAGGACAAAATACATTCTTTTTGATAGGGTATGGATGGCTATGGATTAGGGTGAAGTCTGAGTAGTTTTTAGTCCATAGCTACCCCAATTTTTTATCCCGAGGTTTTCTTGCCTGTGTACTTTTACCTCTTGAATATTTTATTTTTTATTGAACCGACATGTGTAGGATGTTTCAAATAATATTAGTAGTATATGGTTGCTAAACTTATGGCATGTATCTTGTTTTTAATGATTTATAAAATATTTTGAAAAATTAGTATCCACCAAGATTGTTTTGCTCAGTTGTTATGTTGCAAACATACATGTTTGAATGGTTTGGCAATGTTTCTTCTCATTAAATGAAGGCAAGTTGATACTTGAAGTATGATCTGTGAGTCTTTGTTGGCTATGTGGGCAATGTCATGTGCATGTGAGTTAATTTTGTTGTATTCATGCATTGTGTACTGATTCAAAACTCGCCCTGTTACTTTATGTTGGACTAGAGATTATATTTATTAGGAAGGGATCTTAGGCCTTTGTTCTTTGATTTAGTCCACTTTTGCCCAAAGGACCAACCAAATAAAAGAGGTTATCCTTTGTTCAAAATGTTTGAGTCTTACGTGTACCCTTTTCTTTCTAAACACCTAATTAGCCTGACCTTGTCTAGTGAAATACCTTGATATTGGCCCTGTCTATCCTTGAACATTGTGAACCTTAACTTAGGCAACAAGCCTAAGTTGAGGGTGGCTAACAAAAGTGGCCCTGGTTTTGTGATTTGGTATTGTGTACTTCACCACAGGCTAAAAGTCTAAGTTGAAGATGGCCTATGTTGTGGTTAATAAAAAAAATGAGGTGGTGAGTTCGGAATAAAAAAAGAGTAGAAAGTCATGTACCGGTAAAATAAAAAGAGAAATATGCCTTAGATTGAGTTAAAATAGCAAAATGAGTTTGAAAATAAGGCACAAGCTGAAAAATTGAAAAGAAAACACCCAGAAAAGCTTCAAAATGAAGAAAAATGGAGAATAAGTTGAGAATGATTAAGTTGGTAAGGTGAAAGTATTGAAAGGCGTGGTTCAAGGTTGGACCTTAGTCACTAATTATCCAAAATTCTATACCAAAGTCCCATGAGCCTACGCTACAAGCTTATAAAGTTCTAAAGTGAGCCTAGCTTAATTAGTCAACAGTCTGGGTTATGAGTATAAGGGCAAGCCTATGGTATTGGTCATTGTGCATAAATCTCATTTGTGAGAGTAAGTATGCTTTCATAGTCCCATGATCAACTTTTGAAAGCATTATTAAGTGTCAAAAGGGACTTCTCTTCTGTGAGGGCATTTGCATTGCAAAGTCAACATTTGGCTTGTTCAGTAAGTGTGAATTGTTGATACTCCTTAACTTGTCATAGTTGGATTTTCAAATGTATCAAGATGTTGTGGTTTGCTTATTTGCAATATGATCTAGTTTTGAAAAAGCTGTTATGGGTTCTTGAGTTGAATTTGAGTATGATATATGCCATTGGATTAGCTGTTATGTGTTGCTTTATTATCTATCAAGATTGAGTCACCGCTTGAGGATAAGCAACAATTCTAAGTTGAGTGTGTTGATATGCTATCAAAATACAACACATTTGATGCCTAAACATGGGATTTTGTGTGTTCTCAATGCGACTTTTATGGTTTTTATGTGTTTTTGTGTTTGTTTATGCATAAAATAAATGTTGGCTTGATTTTGGGAAAAGTTACAGATTTTGCTGATTTTCAGGACATACGGACCCCACTACGAGTCATTGCCTAAGATATGAGTCGTAGAGGCAGTCCGCATCAACTAACAGTGTTCAAAAATAAAATCTAAAAATTTAAAGTTCACCCATACAAGCCCCGGGTATGAGCCGTAGTCCCTTCTATGACTCGTAAAGGGTGGCCTCGTAGCAATCGATAGTGTTGATCAAAATTGGACTGAGAAATGCAAGTGTGGACTATGAGAAGGCACTACGAGTTGTAAACTAGACTACGATTCATAGAAGTGTATCATAGCAATGAAGTCCAAAATACCAAGTGTTGACCATGAAAGCCCGACTACGACTCTTAGTGCACACTACGAGCCGTAGCAGACGCCGACCAGTATTTTTTATTTAATTTACGGGCCCATTTATAAATACTATAAATAGTATATCTTAGGATTTTAGCACGAGTCCTTCACAGTTTTTTAGAGTTCTTGAGTCTTGTAGAGAAGTTTTAGAGTAGAATTTTAGGGTTTATCTTTGGAGACTCATATTTGGAGATTGGATTCACTTGTGAATTAATTTCATCATTCAAGCTTGTGATTCCAATTGCAAAGTAGGTTTCATTATTCTTCAATTTTCTTGGTTAAGAAATCTATCGTGTCTTCTTCATTCATTGTTGATTTGTTTGTCAAAGCCATGAATGGCTAAACCCACAACTTGGGATTGCGGAAACCATGAGTAGCTAATTTAGGAAACCAGGTTTATTTACACTTCTTGAGTTGTGTATTTATATGTATTATCTATTTTCCTTCATTTTGCGTGTTGTGTAATGGTGCCCAATATTGAAACTCGCCTAGTGTCATGATCTCGATCAAGGTAGTGATGAATAGGAAAAGGAATGGGTAACAGAATTCAATTGATGTCTTTTCATCTAATCAACCAAACCCGGCCAAGGAGAGGTTGACTGGGACAATGTGTAATGGTTAGTTTGGACACTATGGTTGCCGATCAAGTGCCATAGTGAAATTTGACCTTCACCTTCAGAAGAAGGCTGGAAGAACCTAAACTATCGTCCTGTATACAATGTCCCAATTGAGATTGTTATCTAGTTCATTTTATTACTTTAGTTTAATTTTTTATCAATCATTGCAAAACCCCCCTTCCTTGAGAATTAAGTTATTTTATATTTGAATTGATTGTTAGTGAATCAAAGTGGCAAAGCCTCGTATTCCCTTGGGATTCGACCCTAAAATTGGTTAGGTTTTTACTATTGATGACCACTTTAACCTTGAAAGAGAGGCATATCTTGAGCGACTGTCAATGGCCTAAGATCTTTCCAAACTAACTAACCTAAAGTCTAAATTAGAGTGATAGGGTAAGTTTTGAATTGAAACACAATACATAAATTTAGCAATTTAAGCTCACACTCACATGGCACTGATTACATTATCAACAAAAAACTTTAAGTTCATGCTTTTCATCTCAATCCTATCCTCGCCTATCAGAAAAAGCACCATCAACACACTTAAGCATGCATGGTTGCTATCTAGACTAACTAATCAAAAATTTGGTTGGTATCATTTTTCCCAAAAAAAGCACAAAAACACATACATGCCACAGATATCAGTACTATATGCTACCAATACTACCTAAATATCCTAAACAAGCCGGTTCAATAGAAAATAAATATCCATGGGGAAAATGAACATAGGCAAGAAGGCCCCTAGGATTCAAAAATTAGGGTAGTTATAGGCTAACTACCCAAACCCTATCGAAAAAGAGGTGTATTGTCCTCCATGCATACAATCAGAACAAAATAAAGTACTAGGGTCAAAAAACATACTTAGGCACTTAAGCACAGGTGTCTACCTTAGGTTGCGTCCCAAGAAGCACCTGATTTATTGTCACGGGCATGACATAGATAGCTTGAGTACTCATATTTCCTTAAGTTTCTATGCTTCCCTGTCAGCTATTCTAGAAGGATCAGGGGCGCTCCCCTCACCATTAGTCATAACCATCTTGCACTGTTCAGTATCCTTTAGGTCTTGCACTATGGTACTAGGCACTATGGCCCTCTGAAACTGACTGAGTTGAGTTGATACTTGTCCAAAATGAAGGTCAAGCCATTTGATCATGATAGAATGATGTTCGATTTTTTGATTTATGCTGATAATGTCAAACTTAATCCCCCTTAAGGTTTCATCTGGTGCGTCTGCCTTTCTCAATAGTTAGCTAAGCATCTCCTCAACCCTGGAATTACTGGTGCCCATATCAGGATTGTGGCGGGCATGTAACAACTGCTCTTGTGTCCATCCTTGCGGTCCCCTTCTGTACCTCTTTTTTATCCCCTCTGCCTGGTGTGGTAAATTTCCTAGATGTTTCTAGAGCTAGCTAATTCTCACATCTCCTTCATTAGCATTTCCATGTTGGTATTACTTTGAGCAAGCATCCTCATGATCTACTTATTTATCATTGCTTGCTCTAGGCTTATGCGAGCCGTACCCAAGAGTTTGGTAGGAGACTTACTCATGGGCCCCTACATATGATTCAATTTGGCTGCCATATCCAGCTGCTCAGCAATCTCTGTGAATAATTGATCTACAAACATGCCCCCCAAGATGGTGCTACCCAAAAATGCATATCTCAGATATGCTAGAAGAGCTTTCAACTCTAGCACCGGTGGTTCTTCGATGGATGCCTTGGTCAATGGTGACTCTTGATTCTACAAGATAGCTCCAACTTAGTTTAGCATCTGGGAGCATAGGATACCCCTAATGCATTCACTATCTCCTCATAATCTGGGATACCATCACTATCAAAGTTCATCAGTATAGTTTCCAAAGTGTTGACACCCAGTCTTACCTCAAGTGGTACTTCTATCTCAGTATCATCAACACTCTCAATAACAAAGATCACCTTCAAATCATCCTCTTTTGTTGCATTTTGGTAGATTTTGAGCACGACCTCCTCTTTTCCCAACTTGAACTTGATTTGGCCTTTCTCCATGTCTATCAAAGTGAGTCCAGTGGCTAAGAAGGGCCTCCCTAAGATGATAGAAACTTCGAAGTCAACCTTGCAATCCAAGATCATAAATTCTTTAGGGAATATGAATTTATCTACCTTAACAAGCATATTATACAGTATCCTCATGGACTTCTTCACCATGCAGTCAGCCATCAACAACTGTATGCTCATCGGAGTAGAGGCTTCAAGTCCTAGCTTCTTGAAGATCGCAAGGGGCATCAGATTTATACTGGCATGGAGATCACACAATGCCCTTGTAAAATCCATATCTCCAATGGTGTAGTGTATGGCAAAAGCATTGGGATCTTCTCGCTTTTGGACCAAGGACCTTCTAGCAATTGCACTGCAATGTTGAACCTCTTGGGAGAGCTCCTGACTCACAGTGCACTTCTTCATAACTAAGTCCTTCATGTACTTTGCATACCCTGGCATCTTCTCCAATTCCTCAATGAGAGGAATGTTGATGGAGAGTTGTTTCAGTATGGAGAGAAAGTGCTTGAACTTGCCCTCTTCCTCCTTCTTTTTCATTCTTTGAGGAAAGGGAGGAGGAGGCTTAGGAATGGGCTTCAGCTTCTGTGGTGCATCTGCAGCTTCACTCACCCCATCGTTGCCACGATCATCTCTGGTATCTGCATCCTTGAACTCAATTGTCTCCTTTCGAACATCATCCTTATCTACCGGCATAGGAGGATCAATGGTGCTCTTTCCACCATAAATAGTAACTGCCATGCACTACCCTTCACTCTAGGGATTCTAAACTGTGTTGCCAGACAGTGTACACTTTTGACGTTGGTTTAGTTGAGTTGACACTTGACCAAACTATTGCTTAAGCTATTTGATGGCAACAATATGAGACTCAATTTTCTGATTTATACTGGAGATCTCAGATTTCATCCCCCTCAAAGTCTCATTTGTGTCTCAACATTCTTCAAAAGGCGGTCAGACATCTCCTCAACTCTTGAACAACTAGCACTTCATGGTTGTGTGGTGGCATAAAAGGACCATTTCTGTAACCACCTCTTTAAAAATAGAATCAATTAATTTCAATGAGTTCTTAACTTTCACTAAAGATTTTTATATGCGTTCTTCTATAGATATGCAAATATAGAAAAAAATTCATTTTATTCTGCAAATAGGTCGATGGGGAAAATAAAACTCCCCACCTTGGAATAGAAATGATCTTTATTCTTTTTTCAACAAAAAAGTTATTATTCAATGATATAGTAAATAGAAGATTTCCTAATTCTATTATTTTATATATCAATTATTTTATATATCAATTATTTTATATATCAATGAGAAAAGCGAATAGAGTTCTATTACATATGGATTGGTGAGCTAATCAATATCAAATAGGAAGGAAAAATTATTAAATTATACAATTAAATAATAATTGAATAATTTAAGAATAATTGAATTATTTTTTCAAGTTGATTCAAATTATTTTAACATTTTATTACTTATTTATTTGGGTTTGGCGTACAAAAAAACTTTTTGAATTCCTGGTAGAAAGAGATTTCGCTAAAGAAAAAGCCTTTAATGTTATCCAATACCCCTTCCCTTTCCAAATATTTGTACGAATACACTTTTTTGATGTCAAAGTGCTTTTTGAATTCCCGATAGAAAGAGATTTCGCTAACGAAAAAGCCTTAAATGCTATCCAATACCCCTTCCCTTTCCAAATATTTTTACAAATATGCTTTTTTAATGTCGAAGTGTATTTTTTTGGAACTGCCATTTATAAATTAAAAATTACTTATTGTTATAGCTGGATATGAAAGACATCTATTGTTCAAAATAAATTCTTTTTAATACATATTTATTTTCAAGCTAATAGTGTTCTCGTCAAATAAAAAATTATCAAGATAGGTAAAAGATAGTCAAAATTACAGAATACTGGAAATAAAAACAGAAGGCCAATATGTGTTTTTCAAGTCTTTCTATTCCATAAACATTCATAATTGTAAAAAAGAAAAGATTATCTAGTGACTGGTATCTTTATTTCACAAAGTCACATTCTTTTTTATTCATAAAATCTATAGCTATAGAATTTGATAATCAGCTTTTTCGTAGAAATGAAGAAAGAAAATTAGTTGAACTTAAGAAATTGAACTTAATAAAAATCAACAATAAAATAAGGAATCCCAAAAATATTCTATTTCTATTTATGGTTCCACATTTCATTTACGTGCAATAAAATACCTCGAATGGTTTAAAGATAAGAATCGTCAGCCCCAACCTGCATCTCTGTCTTGGCCTCGAATCCTGTCGTAGTACACTCTATGATTCTTTAAAAGATCCATCTCGATTAAAGTTTCGACCGTGGTTTCCTTGACCTTGGTGTCAATAGTCTTGATTAGACCCTTGGGTGTTGGTCCAACCCCCCCATCTAATCTACAATGAAACAAGTGTCCTCTTCATAGTACAGATCATTATAAATAGGTGCTCGCAGAGGCTGATGAACAATTGCATTGACTCATTCCTGATTTTGCTTCATCATAACCTCCATATCTATACAAATTCAGGCAAGCTCTTGTATAATATCTTTATTTGTTTTGGCTTGCTCCGAACCAATACTGACAGTGCATGAACTTTTGGTTGATGATATATCTCTTTGCCCCCATGCACGATTGGTCTTGACCACTCGCTCCATCCTTTCAGCGATCGTTGCAAAGGTTGATCTTAGAATATACACCCATAATAGTATCAACACAGGCTTCACTATTCTCATCCAAGGAATGGTAGAAGATCTGCAACTCATCCCAACTGGTGATCAAACTCTGGGCGAGCTCAAATTGTCAAGGCCTAAGCCTAGGGCCTAGACGTGACAAACCAAATAGGGAACCTGAGGGAATCCCAAACAAGCCTCTTAGCATATCAATCACACATCCTTGGTCGGGAAAACAAAATAATAACAATAAAAGACATAAATAAGGGAAATGGGACTAAAGGAAGTATTTTATAATCATAAAACATTCAAGAGTCAAGCTCAAAGCATAAGTACATCAATTGTTCCAACAACACCTCTAACATGGATTATAGTGAGGGCCAAGACACTCTCCGGGCTTACCCTTATTGTAACAAGTTTCAACATGAAGAACTCTCAACATAGCAAGAGTAGTGAAGATAGTGTCCTCGGACTTGAGGACTCACTAAATCTTAACTCCAAAGCACCGAACTAGCCACGTGGAGGATGATCGAGAGGTGCTCTAGTCCCTACATGCTAACATCATGTAGGTTTAGATTATGCATCAATATGTTTGAACGTACTAAGTATGTAGGATGCAATGCAACAAGATGTAAGCCAACATAGTCAAAATGCATAATCCTAAGCAATGGCTAGGTATAGTATCAATATGGTATGCATGAATAATACTTGAAGTAAGACATGCTTGTAAATCATATAACTTGCAAAATATAGATTACATGTGTGGGAAGAGACCATAACCAACATAGACCAAGAAACTATTACTTGGAATCCAAGGCATGTCACCCCCTTGTAAGGTGGTCGAGGTATCCACCCCTCAACATGGTGAATGGGCATGTCACCCCTCAATAAGGTGGTCGAGATATCCACCCCTCAACATGGTGATTGGGCATGTCACTCCCTCAACAAGGTGATTGGGCATGTCACGTCCAATAAGGTGTGGTCTACTTGCAATAGCATAGATACTTTTCATAAATTCAATGCATACGTACAAGCCCTTAATCCTCATAAAGTTACTTGACTTATAAACCATATGATAGACCATCAATAACTAGAGAATCCTTGTCAAGACATTTTATCAAATATTTGGTCAGTTCATAATGCTAGTTTAAAATTATGCAATTCAAGAGTGAAGTAATATAAAAAAAACTCGATGTAAATCAACCCACCAACACATAGTAAAACCCTTATGTAAAATACCTTGAAATACATCATCAAATCTCATAATAGATAAATCTCATAATAGATCATAGTTTCATAGCTCAAAACATGTATAGTCTCAATAGACAAAACCAATTCATAGTATAAGCTTGATATAGATAAACATGCATAATCAATCAGCATTTCATAAAACCTAACATAATTTATATTAAAAATCCATAGTAAGAGATGCCCATAGATGATATAACTTAGAAACATGTAATTTTCATGAAAAAGAACATTGGGCTCCATGGGTGAAAGGACCCAATGGACGAAACACACATACCTCAAACTTGGGTTTTCTTGAGATGAGCTTGAAGAGACTTGGGGCTTGAAGAGAATCCTTGAGTTCCAATATTAGGCTTGAAATCCTTGGAATTTGAATGAGAATTTTGATAAAGTGTTAGAGAGGTTTTAGAGAGGGTTTTGAGTGAAGTAGAGTTAAAAAATGGCTAAGTCTATTCACGCATAAGTAGGCATGGGGCTATGACCCCAATGCCCTTGGCCAAAATAGGGAAAATAAGGAAGAATTAACACTGCTCTGTGATGGGTCCATGTCACGGAGCCATTGCATACAATTACTATTTTTGAAAAATTTACAAAAATCAATTTTCACTATGGGTCCTCTAAAATCACATATAGATTTTGAGATATATAGAAATTATGATCATGGACATTTTCGAAGCACATATTTGGGGCATTTCACAAATAGCATAGTGTTGCATTGCCTGTCAGAGACAATGGGAAGACATAAAGTACCATAGCATCTATAGACAGATTCTATGTTTCCATCATACTCTTGTAGATAAATGCAACATTGTGTAGATGGCTATGAGGATCCTCTGATGGTAGACCCGCAAACAACCCACGGTTCTACAACATCTGAAACAACAACAACAACAACAACAACATACCCAGTGAAATCCCACAAGTGGGCTACAACATCTGAAACAACCTACTCGAAACCATGAACTTTGTGTAAGCCTATAGTTGTGGCAACACAATGGCTATAGTCACCTCCGTAGTTGTAGGGTTCAACTGATATTGATTCTATTGATAAGCTTCAACATGGAAGTCTTGTGGCTATGGAGCAATGTCCTTAAGAGGAGGTGGGTTCTCATTGTTTGCATTATCATTCTCATTTCTATTCAGAGCTACATTTGTCACATTGTTGGCATTACCTTGGGTCATTCTTCTTAGTCTTCTCTGGATCTCTGGGTCAAACAGAGTCAACGGTATGCCTCGACTTCACATTTTAGGCATACACTACACTTACACCCTGAAAGAAAACAAAACAACAAAAAATATAATTGAGGGAAATAAGGATTAATTCCCAAATCAATGAGATTAGACAAGTCTAGTCATATTCCCAGCAATTAGGCCAAAATTTTATGTCGCCCAAGCTATACCTCCTTTTTTAGGCTAAAGAGGTCGTTGTAAAGATACAGAACTTAACTAAGGTTAGGGTCGAACCCAAGGGAATATGGTAGACTTAGAAGAATTCAATATTGCAATTTGGGTTATTAACCAACTTAGGTCCCAAAAGGGGGGTTTTGATTATAACTAATGAAAGTAATGGTAAACTAAAACAAGTGTTTAAACCAATATGGAGAGAAACTAAGGTATAATGTTCCCCATGATTTCCTAACTTAGTATCACTGGATAACCGAATTATTTTCTAGTGTGTAGCATGCAGAATGGTAAGTTAAGTTCACTAAATCCTTTGGCCCAGGAGAGAAGAAAATTTCACAATGTGACTTGGTCCATCCCTACAGTGTGACATTACTAACCCTTACCTATTGTCCCAGTACAACCTCCCCTTGGCCTAGTTCGATTGATTAGACAAGAAACATCGATTAAATCTTGTTAATTAACCTCTTTTGCTATTCATTACTACCTTGATCCAGTCAGTAACACTAGGCGGGTTATAATGTTGGCTACCACTAGAAAACATGCAAAATGAAGAGAATTAATTAATACATACATGCAGATGAGCTTGACAGTAACACTAGGCGGGTTATAATGTTGGCTACCACTAGAAAACATGCAAAATGAAGAGAATTAATTAATACATACATGCATACTTTTCAAGAATTGTGAATTATCTGGTTTTACCATGTTGGTTCTTCATACTTCCCACAATCCTAGTTGTGGATTTAGCTACTCATGGTTTGTGTAGATGCAAGACTTATGAATTTGAATAACATAATAGAACACTTACACAATTGAATTAAGCACAAGAAAATCCAAGCTTCAATCAAAATCAAAAGATTATAATTAGAAGATGAAATTAAAGAATACAAGTGTTTCTCAAACTCTCCAATGTTTTTCACTATATTGCTCTAAATTCACTGACTATCTAGAAAAATAACCTACAAAAATATTTATAATGTTTAAAATACAAATCCAAAATAAAATAGGACAACTAAAATGCCCCAAAAATGTTCTTCGATAATGCCCATAATAATAATTTTCATATATCTCAAAATTCGTGTGATATCAAAAATTCGACTTTATATTCTTGATTAGGGGGAAAATTGAGTGGAAAGTGAATATAACCCGGATTTTAGAGGACCCATAGAAAAAATTAATTTTGCAAATTTTCGGAAATAGTAGTTATGCACGATGGCTCAGCGACGCGAACCCATCGCAGAGCAGTGTTAATTCTTCCTTATTTTCCCTGTTTCATCCAAGGGCATTGAGGTCACAGCCCCATGCCCACTTATACGTTAAAACACCTATACTTAGCCATTGTTCAACTCTATTTCACTCAAAAACCCTCTCTAAAACCTCTCTAACACTTTATCAAAATTCTCATTCAAATTCCAAGGATTTTAAGCCTAACGTTGGAACTTAAGGATTCTCTTTAAGCCCCAAGTTCTCTTCAAGCTCATCTCAAGAAAACTCAAGTTTGAGGTATGTATGCTTCATCCATTGGGTCCTTTTTAACCCATGGAGCCCAATCTCCCTTTTCATGAAAATTACATGTTTCCAAGTTGTATCATCTATGGGTATCTCTTACTATGGGTATTGATTATAAATTATGTTAGGGTTGTATGAAATGTAGATTGATTATGCATGTTTATATATATCAAGCTTATACTATGAATTGGTTTTGTCTGTTGAGACTATGTATGTTTTGAGCTATGAAACTATGACCTATTATGAGATTTGATGATGGACTTCAAGATATTCTACATGAGGGTTTTACAATGTGTTGGTGGGTTAATTTACTTTGAGTTTTCTCATATTACTTCACTTTTGAATTGCGTGATTTTGAACTAGAATTATGAACCCACCAAATGTTTGATAAAATGTCTTGACAAGGATTCCCAAGTTACTAATGATCTATTACATGGTTTATGTCATGACCCAAGCCAAGGGCCTAGACGTGACACGGTGAATGGGGAATCCCGAAGGAACCCTAAACAAGCCTCTTAAGTTGTCATTACACATCATTCGTCACGGAAGCATATAAAAGACATAAAGAGTACGACTAAGGGCAAAAGGACTAAGGGAAAAGTTTGCATAAATAACATAATCAAGAGAAAAGAGTCAAAGGTCATATCATAGGTACATGTCTTGTCCAACAAACACTTCTAATACATAGATAAGAGCAGGGGCCAAGACAAAGCAATCGGGCTAACCCTCATAGTCAAAACAGAACATAAAGAAGAATGTCTCAATACATAATAATGGCAACATAGACTAAGGTCCCCAAAGTGGACTCCTCACCAACAAGCTTGAGTAGTACCAATCTAGCCACATGGAGGAGGATGATCAACTTGGGCACCGGTTCCTACATGGT
>DF362500.1:19184-42654 GCA_000787875.1 Solanum virginianum | reverse complement strand
GCGGACTACCGCATGACTTATAAGTTTAAGGATACTACGTTGGTCGAATCTGGGGATGGCTGCTGCAGCCTCCTCCCGGACCCAGATCCTGGCCGTACAAATTATTATTATTATTATTATTATTATTATTATTATTATTATATCATACGCGATCAAGAAATCTTCAGTATAGTATTTTTTTTCCACAATGGCAAAAAAAAATTGAATTCATTGTTTATCAAATAAGGCAAAAAAAAAAAAATGTGTAAAAAATGGAGAGATAAATGTTTGTGTATTTTTAATAAAAAGATGATGAAGGAATTGTATAATAATTAAAAAAAAATAATAAAGGGTGTATATATAAATACATGTAGTAGGGGTAAAAGGGTTAAAACACGTCAAAAAATACTTTTTTTACGGTTGCCACATGCCTAAATTGAGTGTATCTCACGCACTATGCCATGTCACTGGTTTGTGCCTATTTGTTCAGAAATTTCCAAGTTCAATGTCCTATTTGTGCACTGCCAAAGTTTAAGTTCCAACTTATAAAATGGTGCCAAGTTTAGGGTCCAATTTCATGGTTATCCCTTTAAGATTTTATGTAGTTCCAACTTATAAAATGGTGTCAAGTTTAGGGTCCAATTTGATGGTTATCCCATAATAAATTGCTAAATTGTAATTTAAAAAAAAATTAAAAAGTGATTATGGGGGTATAATTGGAACTATAAATATGCGTAATATCTTAGCATGTCTAGGTTTTTCTTTTTCCTAATGCTCTACTCAGATATTCAAGCCAATCGATTTTCTCCGGAGCCAGTTCTATCGGTTGCCTCTAAACTTTTCCGGCGATTCTCCGGCGTATTAGCTCACCGTCGGTTCATACGTCCGGTAAGTTAACTTTTTTCTCATTACTTGTTTGTTGCTTTATCTACTTAAAATTAGCCCTCTCTGTTATTGTACGTTGCTCGTTACCCATATGCCAATAAATTTCTCGTTGTGTTTTGAACAAGCAAACTGTAATTTCATTAATGTTAAGTTAAATTAAAGTTTTTTTTTATTTCTTCTGTATTAGCGATTGGAAGTTCCTTATAAATGTTTATCAGTTTTGCAATTGTGAATTTCATTTGACATTTGATTTTCTTTAAACAAATTATTGGTCAGGACTTTTATGTAAGTTCAAATTGCCTGTGCACATTGTAGAATTCTATAGGTCTGAGTGAAATTTGTGGATTTTTTTTTATGTATGTTAAGGTGGGAATATTTTGAGATACATTATTTGTTTTGAGCTAGGTATCACAACTGTCTTTTATTGGTGTTTTGGCATCTGCAATTTGCACTCAGGGGAGTTTTGTTTAGGAGGGAGTGACTAAGAGTATGTTATAATGGTGCAATAGCTCAATTCTTTGCTTAAGTAGATTGGTTACATGGTTATTTATGCTAGGTCTTCTGGTGAATGAAGTACCACACAGTTCATTGCTCAGAATGGTGATTATATATTTGAGATTTTTAAGCTTCTAGATGTCTTGGTATTTCAATTGTTTTTTTGAAGTATGTGCATTTCTTGAGGGGAGGAGGACAAAATTATGCTCGTTCCAGAAAGCTCCCATCTTTGTGATAAAAGTTATGGTCAGAGTTTCTGCTTGGAGGATTATTATCTGCATGGGATGTTGTTTGGCTTTAAATACATGCATATTACACGTGGTTAAAAGTACTGTACCATAAATTCTTAAATATCAACTAGAATATGCGACAACATTTTCTTATAAAAAACATTAGCTGAATATGTTGACTGTCACTATGATGGTATAACCTAGGGTAAAAGGGGACACCTGGATGTTTATATGCTTAGTCTAGGTCTACTGGTTACGACTAAACATTTATTGTGGCATAACATTTCTTTCATGGTGTGCGTTCTCTACGTTGCAACCTGTGGAATGTGGTAATGTGTTGATTGCAATGCAGGAGTGGGCCCACGTATTGTGTGTCGGGTGCTCAAGCACCCATTGACCCCGACAGGAACTTTGTATGTATATAGAAAATATTAGAAAACTGATATAACTTATTCACGAGCACCCATTAACCAAGGGTCAGATGGGTGTTTTGCTGCTGAAGCTGAAGTTTGAATGTGCTGATTCCCTCTAGTGAGGGTTCAAATCTTGATAAACAGCATATCTTTTTAATTGAAAAAAGACAAACTGAAGCTTTTTCTTACATTTTCTTACTCTTCTTTGTACCTTGTCGCTGCTGTTTGCTTATATTTTTCTTTATTGTTTTTCCACTATTCTATTTTTAGTAGTTCATTTACTAACTAAACTATAAAAATATTAATAAGCTTCTAGAAAGAAACACTTCTTGGCTAACAACTTTATGTTAAAGGGAGTGAGCACCCATGACCTTCAAATCTTTTATCCGCCCCTATAATGCATCTTGAGCATTATCAGTTAAACTAGTAGTCTCAGCTGGTGAAGCCATTATGGTTTTGGAAAAACTTTGATAATATCTGTTCCAGTTGAAGTTGAGATCTGATCTTTTCTGGCTTGGCTGGAGATATTATTTCTTGTACTAGTGTGGTATAATCTGTATCTTTGTGCTTTTATTTATTTTTTTAATTTGTGTTCTTCTTTTGGATGTAAGCAGCACTTTCTTTGCTGTTCTGACATCAATAATAATTACCATTCTACAAAAGAGAATTGTGTACTTGGCACGCAAGCTTCTCACTTGTTAAGCTGTGTAATCTAATTAAGAGAAAAATTGGGGCTGCAGAGCTTTTTGGTGGAGTCTCCTTTACAGTATTGCAGTAATACCTTTTCATTTCTGGTGTTTGCTAGCTATGTATATGACTTAGGTACCTCAGCTTTTGACAAATATGATGTTTTTTCGGATCTATAGATGTATCTTACTAAGACTTATACATGAAGAAAAACCGATCAACCATATGCACTTTATGTATTCTTTTTCCATTCATATCTTACTAAGGGAGAAAAAGGATAAAAATAACCTAAACATGTAGAAAAAACAATCAATCATATGCACATTATGTATTCTTTTTCCATTCGACAAACTGGGCATCTGAATGCCCGAGGTGTGAAGGTATCACTGCATCAAGAGTTTAGCAGCTTTCTTGACAGGGACATGAGCAAGACCCACGGATGTGCTTTTCTTAACCATTACTAAAATAGACAGAATACTTTGCCTATATACATGAATGAATACTACTTTTTGACAATGATATGTGTTAACGTGGTTGGATAGATTCTCTTTTCTTGTATAACTTTTGCAGTTGACAGAAAATTGTTGAAATAGATAATTTGATACATTCTGAATGGCATTTCACCAAAATTGAGTTAAAAAACTATGACACTACTGTTTCTTACGATAAGATGCATGGTTAATTGCCTAAAAGGTATGGTGAATTTGTTTTCCTTGCCTGCAGCTATTTTCGTCCTTCGAACGTGTTTTGATTGGATGCATGGCCATGAGTCTGTGACTTCTGCATCTAGTCAGCTGGTGAGATATCCTTCTGTGTCCCAAATGCTGAGGGGTTGATTGAAATATTGCTGGCTTCTTGGTAGGTTAGTACTATGGGATCCAGTCGACAAAAAGATAAGAATGGTAAACGTAGTTCATCAAAGGGCGACAGCTGTGATGGCACATCAGCTAGGACAAGACCTCTCAGCTTTGATGAAATTATGCTTAGAAGGAAAAGTAAAGAAGAGGAAAGGGACATTAAGAACAATTTTATAGGACCTGACAGTTTATCACGTAATGAAGACAGGCCTAAGAAGACAACTGATTGTTTGGAACCTGAGCGACATCGCTACGAGTCATTACCTAGTGCTTCCAGGCATAATTCGGAGAATTCTACGAAATTAGGGCCGACTCCAGCAGAGGATAATATGATGGCTGATAAATACGCTAGGGATAAACATAGAGAAAGTGGAGAATCTGAAATCAAATCGAAGACGTCAATGAATAAAGATTGTCTTGTCCTGAGAAGGAAAGATCAGGATTTTGTTGACGATTATGGAAATGAAACTGGTAAAAGACATTCAAGAGATTCGTCCCGGAAGGAGAGATCGGCAGATAAGACTGATGGAAGACATGAAGAGGGAAGAAAAGACAAAATTCCTAGTAAGGATGGGAGAGAGTCATACAGGAAGAGGAAAGACATGGAAATGCCAAGTGATGCTCTTCTGAATGAGGCGGAGAAAAGGCATTCAAGAAATCATGGAAGGATAGATAGTTATGCTGACAGAACCAAAGAAAAATCTGAATCAAGGAGGAGGAAGAACCAAACTGATGAGGAGAGAAGTGATGCTCTTCTGAAGGAGGCTGGTAAAAGGCATTCAAGAAATCATGGACGGACAGATAATTATGCTGACAAAAATAAAGAAAAGTCTGAATCGGGTAGAAGGAAGCACCGAAGTGATGATGAAGAGAGAAATGATGCTCTTCTGAATGAGGCTGAGAAAAGACATTCAAGAAATCACGGACATAGAGATAGTTATGCTGACAGAAATAAAGAAAAATCTGAATCAGGTAGAAGGAAAAGTGCTGAGGAGAGAAATAGAGACAAGAATGCTGATAGAAAACACAGTTCAGTGAAAGATTCCGAAATTACTGGAAGAGAGGAAGCTTCTCGTGCTCATCTAGAGAAAGAAAGACCAAAGAGAAGAAGGTCAAGAAGTCGAGAGACTGATAGAGATCGCGATAGAAGGTCTCGTTCTGGATCACCAAGAGGACGTAAGCATTCATCTCATGATCTCAGAGAGCGTGGTGAGTTTTCCTCTCATTCTTCAAAAGATAAATCTGGAAGATCACATTATGATTTGGATAAAAAGATATCCAGAAATGGTTCAGATAGCCATTCCAACCGCCATGAAGGATCTACAAGTGGTCTTGGTGGCTATTCACCTAGAAAGAGGAAATCAGAGGCTGCTGCAAAAACTCCTCCCCCAACTAATCGCTCTCCAGAACGAAAAGCTGCTTGGTGGGATCTACCACCTGTATCAGCTGGTTCCAGTGTTACTGTTTCTGTTCCTTCTAGCGTTATGTCTTCAATGCAGTCTGCAATACCCAATACACACCAGTTCTCTAGCATGGTTCCCACTAGTTCATTCACAACAAATGCTGTTGGTGTTTCATATAATTACTTGTCATCATCAGTACATGCAATTGATTCCGTACAGCTGACACAAGCCACACGACCTATGAGAAGGCTTTATGTAGAGAACTTGCCAAACTCCGCCTCTGAGAAAGATGTTCTGGACTTGATTAATAATTTCTTGATGTCTTCAGGAGTTAATCGCATTCAAGGAACCCAACCATGTATCAGCTGTATAGTATGTTTTCTTCTTCTATGCTTGTTCTGAACAGGATGGAGATACGTGTTGCTTACTGTTTCTACATTGCAGATACACAAGGAGAAGTGCCAGGCACTTTTAGAATTTTTAACCCCTGAAGATGCTTCTGCTGCACTTACTTTTGATGGAAGATCTTTCTCTGGTTCTATTCTTAAAATCAGACGCCCAAAAGTCTTCGCTGAAGTGGCTGTAAGAATTATAACCATGAGACTCTTTGTAGATTGTGCTTATCTTTCAGACTGACCTTTTTTGCCTTTTCCTACTGATATCGTATTGAATGTGTGGCAAGTTGATGGTATTTTGCATATTAACACATGTAATATGTCATAGTATTTGCATATTAACTTATGTAATATGTTATAGTTATGCATATGCAGTCTATCCAAATTTCAGCGTCGGTTAAAAAGTGACAAACTCATTGTTATTTGGGTAGTTGGGTTAAAATCTGTGCAGGTTCAAAGTGATTTGAAAAAGAAAAGTACTGGATACCACTAGCACTAAAATTGAGTTGGGTCAAAAGCAGTTTGATTTAAATTTTGGTTGCTAGTGTTGGGATAAAAGAGGTTTGAATTGAAGTTTGGTTGCCAATTTTTATTGATCATTATACGTAACAATCAGTAATCAAATTCCGGTTTTCACTGATATAGACTTTGCTGAAGAAAGTTTGCTCAAGTTTACTTGGTAAAATTCCTGAAAACCCTTAGACAATAGGAGGAAACAATATTACATTCTTTCAATTGTAATCTCCATATGAGAATGTGAAAAATGGTATACTGCATTTCAAACCCAAGCGCCTCTTTATGTGAAATGGGTTGTGTACCTATTTTATCATCTCAATGAGCAGGTCTAAGTTTTCTCCAAAAAAAATAAAAATGAGGAGGTCTAAGTGGGTACAAATAAGGCTATTGTTGTGACTTGTAGGTTAAAAAAAATTGTTTTCTTAGTTAAATGAATCTGACTTTATTCTCTCTTTCCTTCTGTTGTTTATTATATGACTTTGGAGTTCGATTATTGTATGAATTGACTTTTGTTATGCGAGGGATGCTCAGTATGACTGTCTTAGCTGCTCTTCCCGCTTAATACATACTACTCTAAATCCATTCTTCACCTATGATCAAAGATTAAAAGAGGCAACAAAGAAAATTCCCCTGTAAAATGTGTTCTTGGAGATAAAAATCAAGGTGTCCATCTTTATCAGAAAGAATACTCAAGGTCTTTATCTAGTCAAAGAGTAGGATGCATTAAGAGGTTGGGCTTGTACGCAATGCTTGAAGGATGTTCAGTGTGGAAGATAACTTCTGATGAACTTGATGCCATTTCGTAGAGTACCTTAGCTGCTGTTAGCAACAATTTAGGCACCAAGATTTTGGTATATTCTATGTTTAGGATGTTATTGATTTGAAGTCCTTCTGTTTAGGATGCTTTAACTCACTTGATCATCTGTTTAGTTGGATATTGGAGGATGATGATGGTGCTTGCTAATGAGGATGGTGGATGCCACTGCAGAAATGGGAGGAGAATATATAATTGAGTAATATCAAATGAAGTAAAATAGTAAAATATGGAAACTATGGTAGGGGAGTTTCGTTAATGTAGAACATTTGTTGCTCTGTATTTTATAAAATTTGTCAATGCATTAAATTGTCTATTTAGTAGTAGGAAGGTGGTGCTACCTCTTTATGTGGAAACTGTGATTTATTCTGCTCTTGTATGCAGTTTCTGAGGTATACTGTGGTCATTATTCATGTAGCAGGTTTTCAGACAGTTGCTATTTTCATGCAGACTGGTGTTCCTCAGAAGTCAGTGGTCGCATCTGATGGGATAGACAACACCGTAGAGGATTCTCCTTATAAGGTATGCATCTGAAACAACACAAATGATTTGAGATTGACCTTAAATCCTGCCTGTCATAACTGAGCGCAACATTCGCTTTGTGCCATGTGTTCTTGTATTTGCGATATCCATCATTCTTTACTTCTTGTGAAAAAGTACATAAAATCTCCTATTTATTCTTGCTAAAAGTATCTGTCTTGTCAGTTTCAGTTAGCTTGGTCTAATCAGAATTAGCGGGACTTCTTAATGGTTGCTTTTACTAAATATTAAGAGTTCACTTTTCAAGAATTCGAGTTCTGTTTTTTATAGTTTTAAAAGAATTTCTTAGGTATTTTAAAACGTTACATGTATTGTAGCCTTAACTCAGAGAAAGGATTGAAAGCACTTTTGAAGGAACTTCAGTACTTTGAAGGGAGCTAATAGCCTTTATTGTGTTTTCTTTTGCTTGCATTTTTCTTTTTGGGTAAACAAGATCACGGTCTTTCAAGATGATTTTGAACTGTAGTAAAAAAAAAAAAAAGATGTATGACAGCAGCGTGATGTAATAACTAATGTCAACACTTACCTTGATCCAATTAAAATAGCACCACATATACGAGAATTGAGACCAACAATTTCTGCTGTGTGCTGCATTTTTATGTATCTTGCTGTACGAGACTCACATATACAGAAAACAATGTTCCATCTGCTGAGTAAATGCATCAAAAGCTGCTCTATGCTACTGCAATGCAAGAATTTCATGTACTTCAATTATATGTTTTGGACAGCGAGGGTACAGATTATGATGTATGCTTTCAATTTTTTTAAGACGTTGATTTATAACTGTTCCCTCACTGTTAAGATGAGGTTCAAAGTTCCTCATTTGAATCCTGTGGGATTGTGAAGACGTCACATATGGATTGCTTTCTTCTTTGTTGATGTTTGTCATTCACTCCTTGATGAGTTACATTTGAGAGCTTCAGTAATATTTTTGTTTAATTTGGCTTCCGCAAGGAATTCTTTGAAATTTGGTCTTACAATATTTCGCTTGTTTCTATTTGTCATTGGATGCTTCTATATAATTCTTTCCATATTTTTCAAGTTTTCCAATCCTGTAGTTCCCTTTCCCCTTGCATAACAATTTTTTTTATACATGCTGCAGGTTTTTATTGGTGGAATTTCAAGAACTATTTCATCAGAGATGGTAAGACTGAAAATGTCTTGAATCCATTTGTTAAATTAAAAAGAAGAAACAATGGAATTTTGGACTTTCTAGTGATTTTGATCTTTCCTGATGCTATTTCAGCTTATGGAGATTGCTAAAGCCTTTGGACCTTTGAAAGCCTACCATTTCAGTATGAATTCAGAGCTCAATGAACCTTGTGCATTTCTTGAGGTACTGTTGGATTATTGTATATACCTTTCTCATATCCTTTTCTTTACTGAAATGCACTTTCCTTCTGGTTCAAAGGTTGCTTTTATGCAACACAGTCTTAAATTCTTTGGTATATATCATATTTTGCTGGCTAAGATTATTTTTCATTTTAGTGAATAACTGGAAATACTGAGTGTAGGAAAAATGAGCAAATTGGCATTTTACTAGAAGTTAGATCATTTTCCTCTTCAGCATTCTTCTCTGGTTTGAAGGGTGAGTGAAGAAAAAGTAGTTCTTTTTACACGTTTAGAACGGAGGTGGTCTGTCATTCCAAAAAATTGATTTACCACTTTAAGCATGTAAAGAGCATGGGAGAGAATAAAATTGAATGATAGACATGTATGCAAATGCATTGTAGAAAGTGTCCACGGATAGACTTTTTATGATTTCATACCTGTTGGCTTGACAGACAATGTGGTTGTGTGTGCTTGGCTTAGAATTGGGGATTTATCATGCCCCATCTTGGTACTATGAATTGATAAAACTTGATCTTTATTTTATTAATAAAACCTACCTTAAAAGGGCACTGTTATCAATTTTTTCAGGCAGCGCATGCTATCCTCTTTGAACTCTTTTTTTAATTTGTAATTTTTCTCTTTCTCATTCAGCTACTTTGCTTCTCTAAGGTAGGATGAATGAACTTTTTTTTTTTAAAAAGGAAAGACAAGCGAAAACTTCCACTCATTTGTCAAACAATTGCTCTAGAACAACTAATACTGCTTCAGATCCATATGTGAGCTTCCACATCAATTTTATCAATGTGTGCCAATGCGAAGATATCATCTTTCAGACGAAAATAAATCAGAAGGAGTAGTGGAGCTCTTAACTATTCATATTAGATTTCTAGCCATCAGACTTTTTAATTCCTTTACTTCCCAATGATCTACAGAGCATTTTGCAAGCCCTTCTTTATCCCTTTCAACAGCTGAGAAGAATAACCCTGTTTGTACTGGTGCCTGTGTCAGTCCTCAAGTGAAACTCTGTTAGTGCCAAAAGTAGTTTGCCGCACGCAAGTTTGATATATGCTTGACCTAATTCTTATTGCAGATAGCATATTCCTTTTATAATATTTTATGACCGTGCTTTGGATTGTGCATCACTATCGCTTCAACCGTAAACTTTGTTAGCTAGGTACCATGGTTTGTTGCATAATGAGCCTCTCCCCCCGTTCCTTGTATTTATCCATGAATCAAGTGCTGAGAATCTCAAGTCTTCTTCAAGCTGAAGTTCCTCTTGTGTCTTTTATTGATCTTAAAGTAATTATTTCAACCATTTCAGTATGTTGACCATTCAGTTACTCTTAAAGCTTGCGCTGGTCTGAATGGTATGAAGTTGGGTGGAAAAGTGTTAACTGTTGTTCAGGCTGTCCCAGATACTGCTTTACTGGTACTACTCAAGTCCTCTTATCCAGATTGCTTTGGTTTAGGTACATTTTTTAAATTTTTTCTTGGAAATACGACTTTGACCAAAGGATACACATAATACTCAGGACAAAGATGAAAATACACCTTTATACCGGATTCCGCAGCATGCAAAACCACTTTTGGAGAAACACACAGAAGTTCTAAAGCTGAAAAATGTGGTATGTCTTTATTTACTTTGTGACAGTCAAGTTTATTTCCCATTAAATAAATATTCTGTTTGTTATGCCACTGAAAAATGTAGATGCTAGTAGAAACTGTAGAGATTTCTAGTGCTAGAGAAACTCAAACTTTTATAATATCGTACTTGAGGGACTTAAACTTTAATGATATTCAGATAGTCGAACCCAACTTGCTTGGGACTGAAGCTTTGTTGGTTTTCATACAGTTTCTAACGACAAAGCATCCTTGGGAGTATGCCCCAAAGGTCATCTACATCCTTAATATAACATTGGTTTACAAGCAACATCCTTAATGTATCATAAAGTTGACAAGTTTAGTCCAAAGTTAGTTTTTTGTCTAAACTAACAGTGAAAAGTGCACACATTACACGTGACCAAAAAGATAACAAAGCTTGGATTCATGAAACATATTGTTGTTTCTCCCCAAGTTGCTTTGAAAATCCTTTGCTTTTTCTTCAATTTCATGCTCAACTTCTATAATCTTTTTTATTACCCTTCCAAATCAATCTTAAACTTTGTTTAAAAGTTTCTGTTTTGGGTGAAAAACAAAGAAAAAAATGGTTATTTCTAAAATGTTGGCTCGAAAGTAGAATTATTCAAAAATCCGCTTTGTATATATTCTCTAGACTTAGTTATTTCTAAAGGGAATGGATTTTATTAAAGAATAACCAGGCTCGAATGCAAAGAGAGGTCACTGCACGTTGTCTGTAGAGTTCAATAGTTCATTTCCTATTATTCTTTACTCTTTTGAAGTTTCTGCTGCAGGATGCTAGAGATTTTCTTGTTGTTTATGAGGAATTGGACAATTTTTGAAATAGTAAAACAAAGGCATGTTTACCTGATTTGGGCTCCTTTTTCCCTGCGTAACTGCTTTGGTTCATAAACTGTGAAATCAAAAAATTTGGGCTAGATAAACGTCAAACCCACCAATAAATTCAATATAATATTTAGGGAGTACACTTGCAGCGAGCCAACTTTGAAGAATACTCGTTACAAGCAAACATATTCAAAGAATTTCACTGGGTATGGAGAAAATAATGCTTCATTGGAAGCCTGATTTGCAGAAGAAGACCACAGCCACGTTTTCCTTCTCAATTTTGTTCTTTCTGTCACTAGTAATTTGTGTGTTTGGTTTCACTGTTACTTTTAGAGATGAAAACTAACTTTGGGCTAAACTTGTTAACTTCTTGATACTTCAAGGATGTCAGTTATTATCCATGATATATTAAGGATGTAGTTGACCTTTGGGGCATATTTTGGGGATGTTTTTCGTTGAATGCTCTATAATTGGGATATACTTCTTAGATGTTGCAAACATACT
This sequence comes from Solanum virginianum, assembly GCA_000787875.1. Lineage (NCBI taxonomy): Eukaryota > Viridiplantae > Streptophyta > Magnoliopsida > Solanales > Solanaceae > Solanum > Solanum virginianum. The sequence goes on along the minus strand of DF362500.1, from coordinate 31,141 downwards.
TACTAGGGGGTTACTAAAATCTTCCCTAATCATCGTGTCCTGTCCAGGTGGATGCAAATGTACTCAATTTTTTGTCTGAAACAGAAGTTGAAGAATTGCTGGAAGACATCAGATTGGAGTGTGCCAGGTTGTTTATGAAAAGTCATTTTCCTTAATGTCGTTTTTGTTTTTCCTCCAGGTCAATTATTCACTGATCTGGAAAGTATTCTTTTGATCCTGTAGGTTTGGCTCTGTTAAATCAATTAATGTTGTAAAGCAAAGTCAATGTTCTCTCCCATCAGATCCGGCTGTTATGGATACTAGTTGCACACTGAATGATGGCAATATGGAGTTTGGAGAAGAGTGTGACAGAAATAATCCATTCACTAGGAGTGATGATCCCGAGTTGGAAGCTGGTTGGTCACGCCTCCTGAACAGTGATCATCATGAGTTGGAAGTTGGTGTGTCACACATCCCCAACAGTGATGATCATGAGTTGGAAGTTGGCGGGCCACACCTCCCCAACAGTGATGAACCCGTGGAAACCAATAGTGCTGAGGAAGCTGAAAGATGTGCCAATGTTAAAACACATATATCAGAACCTACAAAAGGTGATTCTCAAAAGGCTGGAGATGACGATGCTTTGGCTGGCAGCAATCATTCCGATGATAGACATTCTGAGGAGCTAATAAAAGGCGACAGCTCTGACCCTCTACCAGATGATGGTAGTATCTCTGCTCGAGAGACAGACTGCCAAGAAAATTCCGAGGCTAGCCATACTGCTATGGTTTCAGAAAGGAAAGATGAAACTGCTAATCCTAGTCCACTGGAGTGTCTCGAGATAAGCAGTGAATCACCAGTTAAGGAAGCAATTAAATCAGATGAAGACAATGGAAATGTAGATGGACCTTTTGAACCGGAATTCTCATCTAAAGAAGAGTTGGATGCTCCAGTGGAACTTGAGAAAAAGAAAGAAAACTCTATTCTCGAGATGTTTGATCCTGACTGTGTACTTGTAGAGTTCAGAAGAGCAGAAGCTGCTTGCATGGCTGCTCATTGTTTACATGGACGACTATTTGATGACCGCATAGTGACTGTGGAGTATGTTCCCCTTGATCTCTATCAGACAAAGTTTGCTAAGCAAAACTAAATTTCTTTTGGCCCATTCAATGCCTTATGCTTGATCTCCCCAAACTTTAACGATGTTAACATTGAATTTCTCGATGCTATTCACATAGCGCTATCAGATGCTTAACCGAATATTTGTTGGATATTTTTACAACATTGAGATGCCTTGGTCAACCTTTTGCTGGTGCTGAGAGTTGTAGCAAATTTGAAGCGGAATACATGTTTTTCTCCCAGATATACAATGGGATGAAGGAATGAGCCATTTGTAATATGTTGTCTAAAAGTAACAGCTTTGTTTTGAGGTTGCAACAGTTTACCTTCTACTTACATTATATAGGAGTACAATCTTTTGGCTTCTTGAAATCTTGAACTTGTTTACCTTCCCATTATTTTGCCTTACTGCCTTGTGCCTGTAGTTCTAGATGATGTCCAGTTGATGGGATGATGGTCTTTATTCTTTAGGGATTGTTTGGTTTGCCAAATAACCATGTTTAATCTTGATATAGTACAATAATGACATACACATTGTACACAAGTGAGGTTTGGAGAGAATAGATACATTGAATTATATAGGCATTTGATTTTGATAGTCTTTATACTCTCTTTGTTTAGTTTATAAGACGTTTGGTTTGTGATATTAAACTAAGCGTAGTAAATGATTGAGTTTAACACTGGAAATTATATGCCTTATTATTAAGCACAGCTGTTGTTTATATGGAAACAATGTGTTAGTTTATACATGGTTGAATGGGAGTTAAAAGATACACCTTCTGTTCACTTTTACGTGAGTGCTTAAGATTTTTTATTCTTTCTACTTGTGGGATTTCACTGGGTAATGTTATTATTTTTCGTTTGTGACTTTTGACATATAAAAAAAAAGTAATTTTTTTTCATGTTTTATGCTCAGAATTAAATATTATTTATCTAAATCCTTCTACTTTCAAATCTAATATTAAGCACCAATTAATGGAGATAATATGTTAAAATACTTATATCAATAATTATTCTTTAATAGGTGTGCCAGAGTAAATATTAACATACAAGCTTAATAACAATGACAACAATATAATTTTTTTTCATAAGTTCAAAAATCTATTTTCAACTTGTAGGGTATATAAATTTATTTATTTTTTTGTGTATATGTTAATATTATTATACTTTTTATAAGATAATTTTTTATATATCAATTAAGATTTATCTTTTTCTTTTTTAATACATTCGCTTATCGTAGTTTTACACATACAAATTAGTTGCTTATCGGAGTTTTACACATACAAATTAGTCCATATATACGTCATATGCGGTCTTATCTAATCATGTATGGTAACACATCCATCTTAGCACTTGTATTCGTGCAACATATATCTTCTTCATAATACGAGAAAAAATTATCATGAAAATATTATCTTCACGATACACAAATTCAAATTTAGATCGACCAAATACAGATACCAAACACGAAAAGAATTTTTAAAAGAAGTAACATTTGGGTAAGGCTAAAAACAAAAACAAAAGGTCAAGAAATAAAACCATTTCGTTATCCACATCCGTTTCGTTATCCACTCCACTTTCTTTCTTCAAAAAACAACACTCTTGACAGAAAAATAAATAAACATTCTTGCTTTGAGGAATTGCAACAATAAATGGCGACAATCACGGCGGGCATAAGCCTTAGAGGACCTGTAGTGGGTGGTCACAGGACATTTACAGTAACCAAAAGGGCTTTACCCAAGTTGAAATTGAGCTCAGAGTTGAGTTTTATGAATTCCCAATTGAGTGGCCTTAAGATTTCATGTACCCATTTGAGCTCTCCTGCTTCACTTTCTGTTCCTTCCAAGAAATCCCTTCAAACTGTTGCTCGTAATTTCTCTATCCCTTTATTGTGTTCTTTGTGTTTATAGCTGTTGGGGTTGTTTCTTCTTTTTTTTTTTTTGGGTTTAATGATGTGCACATGAATTGTTTGTTGTTTTGCTTGTTTGACTGAATTGTGGGGTTCTGTTAATGATGTGAATTATGCGTAGGAATTTGTGCTTGTGGGAGGTAACAGGTGACCTTAGAATTAGTCTAGGTGTGCACAAATTGAGAGACCACAATTGTCAAAAAAAATATTGTATCTGAGAATTTGAAGTTTTCTCATGTATTTGTTGCTACTAAGTATGTGCAAACGGATCCAGATATTACCTTTTTTTTTTTTTGAAAAAAAAAAAGTCTTGGTGCAATTGCAAGGTTGCTCCTTTGGTGCCCTGAAGGTTATGAGTTCGGGGAGTGGAAATATTATCCTTGTAGAAATGTAAAGGGAGACTGTACGGTATACGCCCATGCTCCTTCTACCCTTGAACTAGGTAAGGTAGTAAGCTCTTGTTAAAACATTGTTAGGGAAACAAGAAAAGATGATAACTTTAAAATGTTAATATGCTGAATCATCATTTCGGTGCAGACAATCTTTTATGTGTGTCACCGAAGGGTCGTAGGACCTAAAGCATCACGAGGTTATTTGGTACTCAGATAAATGCTCCTTCCAAGTCAGAGTCCCCATTTAGTAGTAGGGTACCTATAATTCAGATGTCATCTTCATATTAACAAGACATTACATTAGGTTGTTCAATACCAAGAGGTAGCATTGTTGATGTGGGAGTAAATTATCTCTTACAATGCAGAGGATCCAAAGACATAACTAAAGTTGGAAAAAGTTTAATTTAGTTGCAACTTGCGAACTAAATATATTGTTTTCTTGGAATCTGTGGTATGGTAACTAAGAAGTTGACTAGAAGTCGCATATTATTAAGTTACATGTCATAATCAATGATTAAAATCCATATTGTAGTCTCCTATCTAAACAGCCTCTTATGTATTCTTACTTCTAGAGGAGAGATTAAAGGGGTGTTGTCGTTCCAAAGGTTTAAAAATCTGTCTACAGTCACAAGAAAATAGGGATAGGATAACCTCACCATGTGCAAAACTAAAGAACTTGGAATGAGCTTGATGGACTAGATTAAAGGAAGTTGCAGGGTAACTGCATTAATAAGAACAAGATTGATAGAATATGAAATATAGTTTGGAAGTTTGTCCGTAGTTGTCTTCATATACTATTACTAAACAATCTCTGGCTTTTCCTCCTTGGCTCTTTACTCTCTGACTTAGGGATTGCGATATGTACATAACGATTGTCCAAGTAAAAGATATAAGAGTATTTTTAGGACAAATTCCTTGTATAGATGGTATCGATCGTTTCTTGTTTAATAAAGTGCATTACTGTGCTGCAAATTATAGACCAAGTTACAAAAGAAATACTATACGCACGTGAAGATATTATACTTTTAGTTGGAGTTAAGGCCATTTAGGTCTCATTAACTGAGTGCAGCCTAAAGAAGGAGCTTCATTTTCTTGCTTTCTGCCTCTCATGATAACGAGCAGGATTTCTTTTTGGCAAGTTTTCCTCGTCTGCTGCTTGCCATCTGTCTATTCTTTGCTCCATGAAACTTGCAGCCTAATAGTTAAAAAAAGCCTAATGAGATCCAAAGCTTATGTAGGTAGGTTTCTTGCTATCAAGAATATGGTAAATCCATTTACCTCTCAAATCCACCTTCTGCACTGTGTAATTTTTTAATATTTATTTATTAACTTGTGTCCTTATGGTTAGTGATCAACTAGTGAAAAAAAAATGTCGAAACCAATATGAGAGCCTTAAGAAGTGTGTTAGCTGCAGATTTGGAAGGAAAAATCTACAGATTTACAATCTTTATTATTGAATCTTCAGTGTGTTCGCCCCTCTGGTGTACATTACATTTTGTATATGATGATAATAGCTTGGTTAATTCGTGCTCATCGTATGACAACTGTGAAGGGTTGACTCCTTTTGTAAGGTCCAGTAATGGCAGTTATTGGCTTTTGGATTGTTGATGAAACTTCTGTTAACTAATCGGAAAACTTTTGAAGCATCCTTTGCCTTACATCATCATGGTCTTCTCTTTTCCCTTGCTTTCCTACATTTTTGTAGGTTGGGCTCAAATATGTTGGGGCCTTTACTAAGAGTACATTCTGTTTTTTTCAGGTAGAATTTGCCCCTTCACTGGCAAGAAGTCCAACAGGGCAAACAAGGTCTCTCATTCAAACCACAAAACGAAGAAGTTGCAATTCGTAAACCTTCAATACAAGAGAATTTGGTGGGAGGAAGGCAAGCGATTTGTGAAACTGAGGTTGTCGACAAAGGCCATGAAAACCATTGAGAAAAATGGACTTGATGCTGTAGCCAAGAAAGCTGGAATTGATCTTAGCAAGAAGTAGAACCTGGAACCTGATAGCACATTTGTTTGGACGCTAATGTTGATGCCTTCAAAAATCATACTTAATATTTTTTTGGCATTGCTTGTTGATTTGTAGTTATATGCTTTCATGATATTACTCTACAAGCATATTTTGATCACCTACTTTCTATGAATATCAACGATATTCTCCCATATCTTTCTTCTAAAGAAACGATTTAGCCTGGACATGCTGGCTGTTCAGTAATAAGCCCAGTTAAAGTGGCACTGCTTCTGAAGTTCAGATAATCCCCAGTTAGTCGCAGACGCCGGGGGGGGGGGGGGGGGGGGGGGGTTTTGCCTGTGAAGAGTGGTTATGCATGACCAAAGAAGGGAATGAAAGGTCCTTGCATTAGATGCTCTTTCATCTCCCAATAAACATGAAAGGTACATAAAGAGTGTTTTTTTTCAACATTTTATCTTAGTTTAACTACCAAGGTGTTTCTAGAAAGATTTATGTGAGGCACCTTTTTGGGTATGGCATACTTGTTTAACCTTTACATTCAAGAGACAAATGCCTAACAACAACAACATACCCGTGTGATCCCAGAAGTGGGGTAAAATGTACGCAAACTTTACCACTACCTCATAAAGATAGAGAGGTTGCTTTCGAGAAACCCTCGTCTCAAGAATCAAGCCCCATAAGCAGAAAGAGACAAATGCCTAAGATTGATGTCATTCAAGAGTATAAGTTCATCTAAACATTCACCTATAACAAGAATGAAACAAACTAATATTATCACCTCTGATACATTACATTAAACAAGTCAAAATTTAGTCTGAACAAAGTACAGTATGTTCAGAAAGTGTTTGTCCTAAAAAGCTCATTTAGAACTATCCTTAAAAGTAAATGACAAACACATAACAATTTCCATTTGATTTTGGTTGCCACTTCTCTTCATCAGTCAACTACAGCCTTCAAAAAGATAACTGAGATCAGCAAGGAGCTTGGGAGAGCGAAAGGTTATATCAACCCCACATGTCTATACCGATGTGGGACTCAAGTGTCATATCTTGCAATGGACCATAACAATTTAACGCTAGGAAGAGCAGTACGTCAGAAATTGAGATAAAATTTTTTGTTGCTTTACTTACCTTCTTTCATAGTTCTTGCTATGTTATAGATTCTGATGCGTTTTATCAAAAGATTTTTAGGTTCTTATATTTTTTCGATTTACATTATGTACAGAAAATAGCTAACTAACCATTGTTGAATGATAATAGTCAATGTGATAAATAAGTGATTTGATGCATACATACATAATATTATCAAGCACTCTTGTTAAATAGCTTTCGTTGATGAAGCAATCAATTTCCTCTCCCAAAAATGGCCAACAAACATGTTCAATGTTCAGAAAGATCATCGGAAAGCATAGCAAGAATTGAAAGAAAAAATCACCTTCATTTATGTATCCTCCCTTGCAAATCAAAATCATCAGCTGAGTAGTAATCCGAAATGAGACGATACATATATGATGGGTTATGCCCTCCACTGTAAATCCAGAAAGATGCAAGGAGTATCATTATCATCTAACTGGTTATTAATGGCAAAATAATACATTAAGAATTCCTCTTGCATGCCCCCTTAACCACAACAACCACTAAGCCTCGATCCTAAGCAAGGTAGGGTCAGCTACATGAATCTTCACGGGCCATGTAGCTCTCTTCAGCCTAAGTCCTTGGCACCAATGTTTCGCATGGAAAACCTTGATTTTTTAAAAAAAAAGTAGATTCTTTTAATAAAGGGCAAGCCTGGTGCACTAAAGTTTTCGCTATACGCAGGATCCGGGGAAGGGTCAGACCACAAGGGTCTATTGTACGCAGCCTTATCTTACATTTCTGCTAGAGGCTGTTTCCAAGGCTTGACCCGCGCCCTCCTGGTCACATGGAGGCAACTTTACCAATTACTCCAAGGCTCCCCTTCCCGAGAAGTAGATTCTTTTAAACAAAAACAACAACAACAACATACCCAGTGTAATCCCACAAGTGGGGTCTGGGGAGGGTAGAATGTACACAGACCTTACCACTACCTCATAGAAGTAGAGAGGTTGTTTCCTGGGATCCCTCGTCTCATAAACCCATAGGCAGATTAAACTAGATATGACAAAAAGTAAAAGAAAGAGAACAGGAAAAAACACGACTAATAGCCAAAGCACATGACAATACGTACATAAGATACAATTAACACAGAAACAACAAATAATTACAACACATGTTATAAGACACTACTACTCCTCTACCCTACTATACCACATGACTAAATAACCACCTAACCCTATCGACCAATTAGCCTACTACTTTAATTCTCAACCTCCACTTCTTTCTATCTAGGGTCATGTCCTCAGTGAGATTCTTTTAACGTATTATAAATTATGGTGGGGTTTAAAATGCAATGGTCCTTTTCTCCCAGAAAATTAAATTGAAATTCATTGATACTGAATGCTACATGAATTAATTATTTAACATCTACTAAAAACAACAATTACATAGAAGATTACCATATATGTATAGGACACAATGTAGTACTGTATCATCCAAGGCTACTTTGTTGTGTGCAAGCCAAAATTAGTTTGGGATGGAGGCATTGTTGTTGCAAAGCCAAATTAAAATTCGAAAACAATACAGCATTCTTACATGTCGGTGATGAGAAGGCTGACAAGCTCAGGTGCCACATAATCAAAACCAGGGTTAACAACTTGAATAGGAGCCCCACTATCCATGCCAAATTCCATGCAGTTTGAAAATTGCCCAAATTCGAGAAGTTCAGCAGGGGATCGCATGTCATTCAGACAAACTTCAGGATTGTGTGGATATGAAGGGCACAACTGTAGGGGAAAAAACAAAACAATTAAACGGGACTAGCTAATGATAAGTACCGCGAAAAGTAGAAAGAGAGTTTGCTGCTTAAGTGGCAAACGTAAAAGAGTAACTTTATGGTCAACTCAAAATGGATTAAGTAATGGAAGGAATTCAAGGATCTGCAAAGCCTTACATCAACATTATACACCATTTCAAGGTTCTGAACATCATTTAGTAAACCTGAAAAGCTGAGTTCTTCTCATGTTATCAGAGCCTTCTAGTTTAAGAGTGATAATCAGCAAGATGTATAAAAATCACCAATAGTTAAGAGTTAAAAGAATAGCCAATTAAATGGTTGGAGTGTACAAGTGGACAGTTCACACTCGAGATGACATCTTTCTCTATTCCCCCCCTCTACATTAATAATACCTTTTTGACAGTTACTCTCTCTTTTTCGGACAAAAGGGAGTTGCTCGAATGGTAAGCACCTCTCACGTCCAACCCTAATGTTGTGGGTTCAAGTAATCAAGAAAGCAACAAGTTGGGAGATCCCAAAGAGGGATAAAAAGAAAAAAGAAAAATACTCCCTCCGTTTCAATTTGTTTGTTTGGTTTTGACTTGACACGGAGATTAAGAAAGTAGAGAAGACTTCTGAATCTTGTGGTCTTAAACTAATGATATGTCGAATGTATCAAACTATCTTGTGACCGTTGGCCTTAGATATGTCAGGTTGAAAATTAGAATTAAAAAGTTGCCACAAAAAAGGAAAGAGATATTCTTTTTGAAAGAGACTTAAAAGAAAAGTAAGACAAACAAATTGAAACGGAGGGAGTAATACGTTGAGAGACAATAAAGCTCAGATACCTTGTGAATGCCAGCAACTACGACAAATGGAACGGCATGCTTTTGAGCTGCAAGTGCAACCATGTTCATTCCAACTGGTGCAATGACACCACCATTGGCCATCACTGCATGAACTCCCACTACAACCTGCAGAACAAGGTTACGGTTATGAGCGCCGGTAGCTGAAGCAGCAGCAGAAGGTTACAGATTGGTACTATGCATAAATTAGCCAATCCAGGAAGTTACCATATTGACTCTAGAAATCATTGCAAAAACAGCAGAATCTGTTATAACTATAGTTTGTAGACCTCTTGACACCAGCTCTTTCGCTAGAGCATGCCCTTGGTACCTGATCAAGCCCAAACGAAAAGGGGATATTTTAAAGTTAATAATGAAAAAGAAGATTCATGTTTCATTTATTTCTTGGAATCTACAGAATACTTCACAAACCTTGGTGCGCCCTCTGCAACAACCACCCGAAAAGACCGTTTTTTCTCTTTTGCGGCACGGAGGAATTCAAAGGCAGTTCTGGAACTACCTAGTGTTAGTATTACTTCACTGAAAAAATTGCATTTGTTAATTAGCTAGTACATTTTGATTAACAAATACATGTTTGCCACAACTATGCAGCTATATGCCCAGAAAAGAGAGTGACAAAAGAACAAATAAATACATTAGAGGTGAAAGTTAAAACAACATTGCAATAATAATTGTAGCTATATCATCCCCAAGCAATGTAAAGAAGGACAGCAACCGTATATTTTGTAAAATTTAAGCTACGAATCTATACTTGTCATTTTCACAGTATTAGAACAGTAGATTTGTCATTGATGGACAAAAAGTATAAATTTATCAGATAAAAGTCTACCCATCAAGGGAAGTGGCATTTGCCTCGCATCCGAGATGTAAGTCCTGAATAACCTATCACAAATTTTTCTGTGAACTCCAAAGGGAAAACCCTTGGGAGAACAAACTACGGGGAATAGTGAATGACAATATCTATCACATGTGTTCAAACATGCTACAATGATACTTGAAATAAGTAGCGTGCACAACAATATACAGACATATCTTCCAGTATGTGCGAAAGGTAAATACTTTTGGTGAATATGCTCAACTGCCTGTTCTGCGATCAGCTCATGACAAGTATCAATATCTTCAATTAGCATTTTAATTGCCTCAATAACGTCATGCTTTAACTTCCGAGTCCTGGCAAGTTTATCAGCTGCAACACAGAATAACAGATAATTCAGTACTGAAACTAAAAAATGATTAAATTGCTTCAGATTCATGTCGCACAGGAGCATTTACCTTTGCTTTTCTCTTCAGAATCTCCTCCTGAAGAGGAGGTGTAAGTGTTACTCAGCACAGCTTTATCCGGCATACTCTCCAGAAGTGCATGCAATGAAGGAGGTCGTAGAAAACTTTTAGCTGCAGCTGCAGCTACAGAAGCAGACTGAGTTGGGTCATAATCCTGGTCAATGGCTCCTTCATCATCACTTGCAGCTGATAAATCTAAGTTGCCCACTTTACTGGTCAAAAGAGAGAGATCCTCCTCCCGGATAATATGAAGAACACGCCTAACAATATTTCCAACAGCAAGCTCTGCAACTTCATCAAATTTTGGTTATATCATTGTTGGCATAAACAAAATATGATTACTTATTCTAGATTTCTATCAGAAGTCATTAACTTACTATAAATTCTCAATTTAAAGTATTGTTGACAATCCTTGCATTGACATCAATGATCAGCTCTACTGATCTAAGAGGAACAATTCCTTTTTCACAATATGAATACATATGTAAATATATATATGAATGTATATATGCACATAAATGAAGGGAAATTTTGGAGCAATGCTAAAGTTGTTTCCATGTGACCTATAGTCTATAGATTACGAATTCAAACCGTGAAATGAGTGATTGATGCTTGATTCTAGATAAGCTTCCTATACTACATCCCCTTGGGGTGTGGCCTTTCCCTGGAGTCCTGGACCCTGTGTGAACGCATGACGTTTCGTGCATCTGGTTTCTCTTTTATATATATACACACACATCTTTTAGTAAGTAGAGCAATGAATAATGAGAAACCGGGTTCATGCCTAAGAAAATGTGAGAAATACACCCAACATGCTGGAATAATAAACTAAGGAACCATCTTCTCTCCTCCTCCTCCTCTCCCTATATGTGCATATACGTAGACGTGAAGCTAGGATTTCAACTTTATGATTTCTGTATTATATAATGACGATTTTAAGTGATAATAACTGGTTTGTAAATTTAATATTTCTACATATTTAATGATTTTATTAATACAAATACAGTGTTTGAGCAAAATCTACTGGGCTTGGTTGAACCTGCATGCAGGCTACTAGCTCCGCCCCTGCTGATGTGCACAAATAGTTAGTGTAGCAGATGTATATGTCTTAGCTGTGACAGAGGGAGGAGAGGAACAAGGAAAGAAGAGGCATCCACGTGTTAGCAGAATTCAAGTCCTATAACGAAACAAACAAATGAAGCAGCAGCAGTTAACGACTTACACTAACCATAGATCAAATATGCCCTACTCCTACACATGCCAAGTAAACAAACAACACAAATAATTAACCAGGCACATTCAAAAGCTCACAGATGTGGCACAAGTGAAGCAAATGGTATCAAACTAAACACAAAGAAAATATATCATTGAAAGAATTTTGACGTTCTTTCGGATACAAGAAGATTGTATAACACATACAAACGGCCTGTACCAACGACGTGCTTAAAAAACGTCTCTAGCATCCGAATTCCCCACTACCAACTAGGATTGCAACAACAACAACAACAACATACCCAGTGAAATCCCACAAGTGGGGTCTGGGGAGGGTAGAATGTACGCAGACCTTACCACTACCTAAGTAGAGAG
>DF362500.1:6542-19057 GCA_000787875.1 Solanum virginianum | reverse complement strand
AAGGAAGAGAATGTTAGGATTGGATACATCATAAACTACTTCAAATAATAAATTCCATTCTAGAACATCAGAATTCCAACAAAGATATCCTCATTCATGTATGAGCCAGCTAAAACACTTACCAACGGGGTTGGCAGCAACCAACTTAACACCTATACCCCTCACAGCCTCAATGAGCACTGCAGCTGAGTTTGTAGGTGGCAATCTTTGCAACGAAACTACAGAACGAAGCAACTCTGCCGTTAGCCGCGAAGTTGCTTGTGACCCTTCAACCTTTCTATCATTCACAAAAAGAAAAGCAGATTACTCTTAACCAATCAAACAATCAATTCTCTTACAAATTTCCTATAACTTCACTAACCGTTTGCTGATCTTTGCAACAAAATCATTCACAAGTCTCTCAATATCCGGCATTTTTTAGCTCAATAAACAACCAGAATGACTCTAACAGTTAAGAAAAATGCCCCCTTTTTCCAGAAAATGACAACCACCTGGAAAAAAGATCAAATTTTTGAATATGCTTAGTTACATTCTTGATCCTAAAAAAGAAACAGAAAACTGAAAGCCCCAAAAAGGAAAGGGAAAAAAAAAAAGAGCAATCTTGAATGTACATAGTTAAAAATCTGGAATCAACTACAAATTTCTTCTTCAATAACTTGACAATTAACATTAAAAAGGAAAAAAAAAACATTTGCCATTCCTGAATTAAAAGGGATTACAGAAGTTAGAAGTTAGCATCAGTTCTTCTACCTTTAACTAGAATTTGTTCCAAGAATTTGATGCAATGAAACTAGAAACTCCCAGTTCCAGAAATGTAAAGGGTTTTAAGAGGGTTTTAGGGATGTAGCCTTTCTTTTATTCTTTCCTTTTTTTTTTTTAATAACCGTGATGTCCAGACGAGCTTCTCAATACCTTGATTAATTTCGTACTTCAATTATTAGTTATTTCTTTTTTGTTTCTTAACTATCACTATTTATGTGTTAAAACGGACCTCATTCAAGTAGGAAAAGTCAATACCTTGACTAATTTCACACTCTAATTATCAATTATTTCTTTATTTTAATTCTCGAACTTTCAATATATATGTATTAAAATACACTTAGTTCAAGTAGGAAAAGCTGATAGGAAACATTTGATAATTAAGACGTGAAATTCATGGGAAAACTGATCATTTGAGTGTATTTTTGGCCATTATCACTTTCTTTTTTAGCATATTTATGAAAATTTTGATTATTGTATAGTTCATAATACTAGTTTAATTTAACTAATTCTCAAAATCAATTCAAATTAAAAACACACGCTAACATCATTTCTTTTAGAGAGTGAATTCAACAGTTGACTCCAAATATAAATATAAAAAATGAAATGAAAAATAAATAAACAAATTGTTAATAAATTTTCTTGACTTAATAAAAATTTTCTAGTGCAATGCCAATGGTGATCAAAAAATTTAATGTTACAATCGTGGGGTGAAATTTAACATATATCATGCAACATTCATTTTCAGATATTAATATTTATTTATCAACTATATGTTATGGAGCAAGGTAATAGGTATGTGTTAATTAAATAATCAAAATACGTTTAAGCTGATTCAATATTATTATTAGTCAAAAATAAATTAAAAAATTATACACATATTTATGTTAAGTACAATGAAGACTTAGCAGTCTTATTGTCATTAATTCAAATAAAGTGATTTAAAAAGAAATATTTTCACATTAAAAGGTTAAAGGGATTAAATATATATAATTTTATTGTATCTATTATTGATAGACGACAGTTAAAATATTCTCACCAGAATGTTTGTTAGATTTTTGCCTTCTAGTGCAAATAAGACAGTTATCTAAAAAATTATTAGAGGAAAACAATTTGAATTTTTTGTTTTATACTATGTTTATTTTTGCCTTGTTGCACATCAAGTATTATATTTCAGTTTTATGAATTTGATAAAGGAAGAGAATGTTGCATTTAAACATATAGATGTATTAAAATGAAAAGAAGAAGGAATTTCATTTCATTAAATATAATACTCATGAATTACAATTTTGAGAATATAATGATATTAGTAATATTACACAAGCTAAATTTGGTGTTAATACTAATAGAGGATATTTTAGTAATCTCCTCCAATTCCACCGCCACCTCCTCCACCAAAACCACCTCCGACTCCTCCTACACCCCCGCCAAATCCGCCTCCAAATCCACCTCCGACACCCCCTCCAAAGCCGCCACCAATTCCTCCTCCTCCTCCTCCTCCCCCACCGCCGCCACCACCACCACCAAAGCCTCCTCCTGCACCACCACCAAAGCCACCACCGACTCCTCCTCCTACACCACCACCACCACCGGCACCTCCTCCGATGCCGCTACCAGCTCCTCCTCCTGCACCACCACCAGCACCTCCTCCGACGCCACCACCAACTCCTCCTCCTGCACCACCACCAGCACCTCCACCTATGCCGCCACCTTTGCCAATCCCCCCTTTGGCACCACCACCAACGCCACCACCTTTACCGATCCCACCACCAGCTCCTCCGCCTACGCCACCACCAATGCCACCACCCTTTCCAATTCCTCCTCCTGCACCACCTCCAACGCCACCGCCAGCTCCTCCACCAATACCACCTCCCTTTCCTATTCCTCCTCCTACACCACCACCCACTCCTCCTCCTTTACCACCTCCAGCTCCACCTCCAGCTCCACCTCCAATGCCACCTCCTGCACCACCACCAGCTCCTCCACCAATACCACCACCTGCTCCTCCTCCTTTCCCACCTCCAGCTCCACCTCCAATGCCACCTCCTGCACCACCACCCGCTCCTCCTTTCCCTCCTCCAGCTCCCCCGCCAATACCACCACCAACTCCACCTCCAATGCCACCTCCTGCACCACCACCAGCTCCACCTCCAATGCCACCACCCTTACCAATGCCTCCACCTACTCCACTTCCGCCTCCTGCACCACCACCGGCTCCTCCTCCAATGCCACCACCTTTACCAATGCCTACACCTATTCCCCCGCCTCCAGCCCCACCTCCAATGCCACCACCTTTACCGATGCCACCACCTATTCCACCCCCACCTCCTGCACCGCCACCAGCCCCACCTCCAATGCCACCACCTTTACCGATGCCACCACCTATTCCACTGCCACCTCCTGCACCGCCACCAGCCCCACCTCCAATGCCACCACCTGGTAACCACTTAAAAATTATCCCAGGATTAACTTTCCTTATCCGCCACACCAAACGGCCCCTAAGGGAATATGGATAAACAGTTTCTTAAACTCAAATGCATGCCACCACCTTTACCGATGCCACCACCTATTCCACCCCCACCTCCTGCACCGCCACCAGCTCCTGCTCCAATGCCACCACCTTTACCAATGCCCCCACCTATTCCTCCTCCACCACCAGCTCCTCCCCCGATGCCGCCACCAATTCCACCCCCACCTCCTGCACCTCCACCAGCTCCTCCACCAATGCCACCACCTTTACCGATGCCTCCACCTATTCCTCCTCCGCCTCCTGCACCTCCACCAGCTCCTCCACCAATGCCACCACCTTTACCGATGCCTCCACCTATTCCTCCTCCGCCTCCTGCACCTCCACCAGCTCCTCCACCAATGCCACCACCTTTACCGATGCCTCCACCTATTCTTCCTCCGCCTCCTGCACCACCACCTCCGCCTCCTGCACCACCACCAAAACCTCCACCACCGCCAAAACCACCACCAAATCCCCCTCCCTCACCAATAGTAAAAAACTTTTCATCCACTAAATCTTTCACATTTCTAGCGAATACCACACTCCCCACAAAAACATGAAAACAAAGCAATGCTAACATCCCTACCCTCATCACTCCATCACCTATCATCTTCAAAGAATAATTTTTGAATTGCGTGAAATTTTTTTTGTTCTCTGAAATCAAGATCCAATAGCCTTTATATACTTGCAGGAAAACATCACTTTTCTTGCTCTTTCATTGATGGTATATTTGTGCATTAAATTGTTTCAACTACTACCCATTTGCCACTTTCAGAGTTGGGATTCATCCATAATTATGAGAACGTGTTTTTTTAATGACTATTTTATCTCTTCGTCATAACAAATCAATTTTAATCTTGCTTTCAGACAAGAATGTCAAAAAAAATATTTCATTGGTCCAAAAAATTCAATTTTAAAAACGAAAGTTATCTACCTAAAATTGTACACAATATTATTTTGCATTAAAAGCTAGAATTTCTCTTATTAGTATAGTTGAACAGATTTAAACTTTTCTACATCATCAGTCAATGTAAAAGAAAAAGAACTATTTACACAGTCAAATTACTGGCACAAGAAATAATTACTAGTCAATTTTACTGATCATAAACATTAATAGCTAGTAAACTAATATAAATGCATAAGCAAATTCTGAAATTTAATTTAATATTAACAGTTATTAGCACTTAACTCATTTTAATTTTAAATATATAAGCTTATATTCAATAAATTTATATTTTGAGTCAAAATATCGAATATCCGCATTTATATGAATGGTCATTGACTTAACTAGCTCAAAACTTAAACTACATTAATACTAATCTTTTTTTTAAAAAAAAAATATTGTGTATATATATACACACATTAAAATTGTTGAATTTGACAGCTCTTTTATGAAGCAATATAATATCATCCATGCTCAATGGGGACCATAGAATTTGTTGGAACCATAGAATTAATTTTGGGTTCTAAATTTGACAACAGTATTAGTGGTTTTTCTTAATGCTTTATTAATTTGGATACACTGTGAATTTAACTTTTGATGATTGTCAGCTAAGATGCTAATGTATAGCTTCTTATTTCTTTTGCTTACTGTCTCAAATTATTTATCATATCTTTTTTTATATTTCTTTTGAAAAATGTTAATGAAAAAACAAAATTAACAATTTTGTCCTTATTTATGTATTAAGGTATTAAAGGTAAAATAGTAAAAGAATAATTAACTATATTTAATATTTTTTAAAATAATAAATAATTTGAGATAATTATTTTTAAAAATTTATGACAGATAATCGGAGATAGAAGGAGTAAAAATTAAAAACTAAAAAGTTCTTAAAAGCCTCTCATAAAAGTTTTGAACTTCTCTTTTCGTACATAATTTAAGTGTAATTAATTAATCGCACTCAAAAGTTTTATTATTATGTTACTTCAATTAATTTTTTATATTTAAGAAAAAAAATCAATCAATTTAAATATATGCACTTTCTTTGTCCCCTTTTTTAGAAAATCCCTCCCTAGAGTTTTCTTGGTGTCTCGGACGTCAATTATAAGATTTTTTTTTAACGTTCGCAAACAATAACTATAAGTTATAATTTAATTATTAATTTATCCTTATTCATTTGATATTTTTCTTAAAATTGAATAGTGTTAAAAAGTATTAAGCGTTTCTTCAGTGTTAAGGGCATAGTTGAAAATAATTGTCAATTTTAATCTTGAGTTCTTAAATTAACAATTATTTTAAAATTATTTTTTTTAGTTATAAGGACAATTAAAATGGAACGGGAGAAATATTTGTGGATATTTATGAGAATTTCATAATTTAAGGCCTAACAAGTTTATGAATATTAACTTTGGCTTTATGATGTACTTAATTATTGATTTTCAAATATTTCAATGAGATTATTAGACATCATTTTCATATAACGACACTTTTCTTTTTCTAATTCATTGCATTTTAAAAAATATAAGAGATTAATGTAGTGCAATAGATGAGATCCTTTCATACGTCCTCAACGAATAGTTTCAAGTTTAAGCACAAAAAATCTCTGATAGGAACACACTTATTGGATCATACACATAATGAATTTGAATTAATCGTCTCAACAACTTTCATAATAGATGGTTAAAAAAAGTTGTTAGTAACTAAATTCCATCTAGATTATCTTTCTACGAGGATATATATATATATAACCACACACAGTCCAGACTTTCTTTGTTCCATTTCAGTTGTTACAATTTTTATTTTTACACAAACTATATAAATTTTGACGAACATTTTTAAAGATATATTCTTTCATCATATTGATATGAAAAAAGTTACAATTAATAATACTTTTTGTATAGTTTTGAAAAATATCTAAATTTTTATTTTAAACTATCAAATTAACCTAATATGACTTAACTTTGAAAACTAGTCAAATTAACTTTGGAAAAACGCAACATGACAACTAAGAAAAATCTAAATTTTTATTTTATACTAACTATCAACTTAACTTAATCTAAGCTAACTTTGAAAACTAATCAAATTGACTTTCGAAAAACGTAACATGACAACTAAAATGGGACAAAACGAGTAATATATAAGTTTCTATGAAAAGAATTTTTTTAGTCCAATTGGAAAATTCACATTTGTTCTTTTTTTATAACTCCACACATTGCAATTCTAAAATTTTAATATTTAAATTCTCTTTTTTACTAATTTTACTCATTGCAATTCTAAGAAGTAATTGCATGTAGTTGTACATCAAAATCACCAGTATTGTGAGGACAAATTAATTTTTTTTTCTGGTTTTCATTTATTTAATTTACCTTTTCCAGCTCTCAACAACAAATACACATTGACTTTCTGGTATTAAAATAAAGACAAACACCATTTTTTTTAAAACCAATTGGAATTTTTTTTTTCTTTTTGTGAACCAGTTGAAATTAATTTTTTTTTTTCTTTTTGTGAACCAGTTGGAATTTTTTATTTATTTATTTATTTATTTTATTTTATGTTTTTTGCTTTTTGTTGCAAAAGTGATACACAAAAAAGTCTGCACTTTTTTTATGGCTTTCTTCAACCCTCTTAAATTCATAACTCTTACTTTATTTGTATGACAAGCTGTATTTTTCAGTTTGTATATTAAAATATGAACTGTTTAAGGGGGTGTTTGGTATAAAACAAAATATTTTTCGAAAAATATTTTTCAATTTTCTCTTATTTGGTTGACTTAAATGATTTTACAAAAAAAAACATAATTATCAGATTGTCGGTTCAATTTCGATTTTTAGTATTGGGTAAACCGATACCCATCAAGACTATTATAATTTATTACTTTATCCCTTCATAAATATTATATATTAGTTATTTAACATTACTTGATACTAAATCGATACTCGCAAGTCATGTATTTGCTTGGTTTCTAATGTATAATTCTTCTATTGGAAAGTAAATTAAAATATGAGATCAAATACTGTATATTATTAAGTTTAAGTGTTCAATTGATTTTTTTGTTTTACTGTATCTCACTGTATTGTGCCAAATTGTAAGATAAGTCATATATTTATTTTATTTTCCTATTAGATAAATCGAAAATCGACCCATTAAGGACCAAAAATCGAGAAATCAAAAATTGATAAAAATATCTTATTTATTTGTTATTGGTTTAGCATATTTAAAAATCAAAAATTAATAAGTCAAACCAATGATATATAAAATCGAACCAAATCAACTGATGCACACCCCTACCTCTAACCTCAAATTACAATGTTGGGGTCAAGTCTAGGGTAGATATTAAATTTTGAATCAATTATTGGGGTGGGGTTCCAATTCGAGTGACAAGGTCGAATCTCAAAATGGTTATTAAATTGTTTTTCATGTCAGAAATTATTTTGCTAAAAAGTAAATTTCAACTCTCTAGTCAAAAATAAAAAATATTTTAAAAAATATATTATCATTTTACCAATCAAACAATAAAAAATATTTTTTACTTATCAACTAAATATGAAAATATGAGTTTTTAAAGGAAATATTTTCTAGAAAAAGAAGCGATCAATTAGGCTTGAATGCACATTTCTATCACTATTCTACTAATTAAGAAAGTGATTCATATGTTCTCAAATACTTCTCACAATTTTTGTTTTAAGAGATAAATACTATAATTTTAATTAATATTTTAAAATATATATTTTAATTATATTAATATGAAAAAAAATTACATTTTAGATTACTTTAATGTACTTTTTTTTAATATTCAAATATTAATTTTGAAATAACAAATTAATCTAATCTAACTTTAGCTTTAAAAATTATTCAAATTAACTTTTGAAAAAGGAAAAAGTATCAATTTTTTTTTCATAAATGAAAGAAAAGAATATTACTTCATTCGCCTCATTTTATGTTCCATCTTTTTTTTTTGAGTTTATTCCAAAAAGAATGTCACCTTACTAGATTAGAAACAATTTAACTTTAAAATTCACTTTTTTATCCTTAATTAAAAAAGAATTAATTATATAAATATCTATAAATAATTTTACACTACAAATTTAAAAAAATCTTCTTTTAAAATATTATATTATATTAAATAATATTATATAAAATAAAATTAAAAAATAATAATTTATTTGAAAAGGGAGAAATATTGAATCCACTGAATAATTTATATTGGTGGCAGCAAATGATCACATGTCATGAAAGGTCAAGAATGAAGATCACGTTACTCATCAACTATGGCTGTCTAGTATTTTGTTCTCGAGTTCAAATTTTGAATATAATTTTAAATTTTAAATTAAAAAATAATTTAATTTATAAAAAATTATATTATTTATTAATTATATTTAGATCGACGTATTGATAGTAATTTTGTAATTAATCACCCATAATAGAATATACATAATAGAAATAATGATACATGGAACAAATTATTCGCTTTTAACGGGTAAAGCAAATTTGATCTCTTTAATTTAAATTTAAAAAAAATTAGAAATTATCAAATGATTTTGCTCAAGCAGGATTCGAACCTATAATTAATCGATTTACAATCGATCATTCTGTCTCTGAACTACTTAGTAAAAATAGAAGATTCAATTAGTTTAAAAAAAAAAAAAGATCAAGAAAAATAGTACGTACTTGACGAACATCATATAATATGTATTCAGATCAATTTATGCAAACCTCGATTATTTAGTAATTTTTGGAACTAATATTATACTTTAGCGGTGAGAAAACAAATATTTGTTTCAAGAAAATATTTGTGTAGCACATGGTTACAACTGTTTGGCATATGATAATAAATACTATCATTTTCTTAAAAAAAAATAAATGTAATTATCTAATTCACTACACCTTCCAAAAGAAATTAATTTATTTTCTGTACAAGAAGTTTTTTCTTATAATAATTTACTTTGTGATACTTTGGGTATCTTTATTATTACTTTTTTACCTTAAGTAATTTTTATCACTTTTTTAATCTTTTGTAGGTCTAAAAATTATTTTGAAAATCCTTAATATTATGTCGAGAGTCTTTAAAAATAACTTTTTTATCTTGTAAAAATTGAGATAAACAGATTTTCGTGTCTTTCAGATGTCAATCCTCAAATTTTATTCGTGATATTGGATCGAATATATTTTTGTTATTATTTACATACTTTCTTGAATGAGCTATTTTTAACCCATACATACTTAAATACTTTTTGTTTTCATCCATTAAAAATGATATTTTGCTTGTATTGCACTTGTCATTTTTCCTCCATTCACTCAATGAAATCTTACACGAAACAATTGACCTAAAATAGCTAATCTCATTAGTAGAACAACTCTCAATTTGGATATATTAAGTGTAATTATGAGTTGTAATTGGACGGGTTGAGTTAAATTTGAGCGAGTCATAGTAGATTAAGATAATAAATGTATCAAGACCCAACTCAACCCAAATTTGCTTGGGTCAAAATTGGTTAGGTCAAAACACATTGAGTAATGATTTATAGAGCGGGTCAAGACAAGATCCAACGTAATCCAACTTTTACTTATTTTATCTATTATTTTTCAATATTTTAGTACTTAATTAAATTATTTTTTCTTTATTCTAGCTATATAAAACATATCCAATTAAAAAAAAGTGTTTTAAAAATATTTTGACAAGAACTCTCTCGAGTCAATTTTGGTTGTTGTTTGCGACAAATTTTAAACTAGTGAAAAATAAATTGCAATGACAAATAAAATATGAAGAAATATAATTTTATTCATAAACAATATGGGTACAAATCTGTTCCTCCCTCGATGCTTCTCTCCTAAGATTTCTCCATAATTCGAGAACCGTTAGTAGTGTATTTCTCAAACTAGAATGATTTGGACTTGATCTCCGTGAAAGGATTTGTATGGATCTTCTTGAAGTATTTGATTATCAAGAATATGATATATTTTGATCTCTTTATGAACATCACATGAGTTTATGGGATATTTGAGATGTCTTTTCAAGATAATATAATAGCCTTTATATACACATAATTAGGGTTTAAGATAGAGTAGCCTCCAAGAAACCTTGATTGAAATAGGACTCATTTTGTAGAATCTATAAAATTTCAATTCTACAATTGCATATCAATCCAATTTTAAATGAGTTGAAATGATTTAGGTTGGGATGAGTTGAACTAATAAATTAGTGAGTTATTACTTCAACTGATTGGGCGTATTGAAAGAGTGACGTTTAATTTTGCCACCTCTAACTGTACTTTTAAAATTTTGAGTGGGGATAAGAGTGAGGGTGGAAGTGGGGGTTAGAGGATGTAGATTTTAGCCTTTCACATTTTTAGGGATCGTTTTGTTTGAAGATAAGTTATATTGAAATTACATTTAGTAATATAATTAATAATAATATGTACTCAATATATGCCAACAATTAATAATAATATTAAACTATTTTGACTAACAACAATAATATACTCAGTAGAATTTTACAAGTAAGGTTTGGAGAGAATAAAATGCACGCAGATTTTACCACTATCTCATAAAAATAGAAAGAATGTTTTTAAAAAACCCTCGCTTCAAATAGTGAGATCCCATATTCCCAAATATCTATGCATTTAATTATTGTTGTTTAAAAGTCAAATAGTCACCATTACAAGTATGAAGTATCCATCATTTGTGTTGACATGAAAGTCATATATTTGTTCAAGAAATTTCATTTTTTGGTAAAAAATTGTACTAAGTACCAACTCCTTTCTTATCTTTGATGACCATTCGAAAACCTCTTCATGGGGAGTCTCTTTCAAAATTAATACACCGATTATTTTTTTTATTTTTAGTCAGTGTTTATCTGTTCGACATCTATATTTAGATTTGATTAAATTTGAATTCGCACAGTATTCAATATTCATTTTAGAAATCGACTAAATCAAGATTCATGCATTGCATGACCTATTTTTGAGGGCGATGCTTCTAACAGAATTCTTCAACTCATAAAAATTCAAATCTAAGATCTCTGATTATGAATGGATGAATCCCACCACCTCAAATAGAATGATGTATCTTTCCATTTACTTTTTCCCATTATAGAAAAAGAAATTTATTTATCTATTTTACTTTTTGAAAACTTCTTTTCTCAAAAATGGAAACACGGTTGAAAATTGATTTCTTAATTGATTATGCTTTACGTACTTCTTAATTAAGAGTTACAACGAATTTAGTAATTAATATTTGATAAAAAATTCTTTAATTTAGTTTAACAAAAAAATAATGGTCGCATATGAAGTTACACACTTTAGAAATATACGGATTTAAAGTTAGTGATTAAATAACTAATATTAAGTATATTAACTTGTACAAACAAACTTTTATTATTCAGATATTTTTATTTGAAATATGATTTGACATTCAAAAACTTTATATTCTTATATGAACTTTTCATAACTCATTCATTTCGATACACCTAACTTAGTTTATTCTTTTTCAGTCGAAAATTGTCAAAATTAAATAAAAATTTATGAAATTTGTCAATTTGGCTACAAGTTAAATAAGTGATTATAGCATAAACTAGTGGCTACCGGATGTAATTGCTACAACTCAAAGACTTAAAAGTGGACCAGCAGAGATATAAAATGGGCTCAATTTAATTTGTAAATGGGCCAACAGGCCGATCCACTGCATTATCTCGTGTTCAACAGAAAAACATACTTCTTTTGGCTCCCGAACAAGGACGATAAGTAGGCGATGCATCATTTTTGTTGCTACGTGTGTTTTATCTTTCACTTGTGATCGGATTCATTTAGTGTAAAACTAAATAATTGTTTGGCTATATCAAAGTAGGAAAGTTTGACGTTTTAAACTTATGTATCGCTTTAATAGGTGAATAATCCACAATAAAAAAATATAGTCTAGTGGATGTGATTGTTTTCCCGTTAACCAGAAGTCTCATTTCCAGTCTTGATATAGAAAAACCCTTGGTACAAAGCGTGTGAATACACTCCATAAAACTGTTTATCTAGGATTGTCCCTTGACTCGATTCGTAGATTTAGTTTTCTATGCTAATTTATCATTTATTTCTCAAAATTTCTTCCTTTTTTTTACTTTTATGGAATAACAAACAATATTAGGAAACTTCATATGGACATTTAAGCACTTTGCTTGTCACATCACCCTTTTTATAGGAATCAATTATGAGCTGAAAATAATTAATTTCTGGTAGGTAATACCTACAGGCTACAATAGATTAGCTCAAATTTTTGGTAATTAATTAGAAAGTTGGTCTAAAATTTGATTAATTGCGATCA